>QKWP01001980.1:10620-39016 GCA_003550325.1 Gigaspora rosea
AAAATCCAATCACAGGATCCCAAGATAATTAAGCTTTGTATAATTTTACTATTAGCTTTTACTATGTAGACAATCAATGTATGGATTGGTTTTACTATGTAGACAATCAACGTATGGATTGGTTTTCATATATGAAAACCAATCCATACGTTGATTGTCTATATAGTAGAAGTTAATATAAAATTATACAAAATCTTAATTATCTTGGGATCCTGTGGTTAGATTTTGATGATTTTGGATTCATTAGAACCGTCTCACCGAGACCAACATTTTGGTAATAAAATTATTCAAAAATAGATTAGTATGTCAAAAGTTATTGGCAATTCCATAAATCAGCCCATATGTTAATTGGATTTTAATGATTTTAGGCTTTCTAGAATCCTCTTTTTGAAAGGATCATTTTGGTAGTTAAATCATCCAAATTGGTCCAGTAGGTCAAAAGCTATTTAATATTAAATTTACATATAAATTTATAATTTAATTAAAAAATTATTTATAATTTTGGCCGGATTTTGGTAATTCCGGCCAGAATTACACCTGATACTTTAGCTACCCCACACACCCACCCAAAAATCAGGTGATAAAAGTTAGCTCCCTAATATTATAATTAAAATAGTGAGTGTAAAATTTCCTTTTATAGATTAAGAAGAATTTTGACTACCAATCATATGCACAAAAGTGATACAAAATATGATAAATAGTAAAAAAAGAATACTATATAAATATAAATAGTAAGGAAGATTACACTATATAAACAAATTAGTTAATATGGAGCAGTCAAAATTGAATAGCTTTAGTAAGCAAAGTTATAAAATTAATATTGGTATAGGTTAATTTGTATAACAAAATAGTAATTAAAAATATATAATATTGTATATTTAAGTTTAGTAGATATAATGCTTAATTTTGCTGAGCATTATTTATATTTTTGATTGAAAAGTATTGTACGCATGCTTCTTATAATTGGAATCAGTGTTGTCACAGGACAGCTCTGGACAATTTGTGAACAATTGTGGACAATTGTGGACAAAAAAATAATTCTAAATTACTCAAAATTTTATTAAAATATCTTATTTTTTTCTTTTCAGAAAAATATTCAAAACTATAAAAAATATATAATCATATTTTTCTTTAACTAATTTATTAAATTTTAAAGTCAAAATATTCTTTGAACAGTTATGGACACTGTGGATGAGGTATTATGAATATCAGTATAGTATGCATAACCTGCTTGGTATGGTATGGGGTGTATGATATCTCTTTAAAAACCATACCATACTAATTAGCTTTTATATATAATACCCAGTTAGTATGGTATGGTTTATACTTAAAAAAACCATACCGTACTGATCAGCTATTATATATAATACATACCCAATTAGTACAGTACGGTTTATAATTTAAGAAATCATACTATACTAATCTTATATAAAAGCATATAAGAAACTCGTATTCGATAAATTGTGTTACACCAACTATTTATATGGTCAATTGAAAATTTGATATACAGTTGTAGTCAAAATTTCTTCGTTTCGAGTGTCTCTAATAGAAGATCTTTTCTAATCGTTTTCAATCGCTTTCTCCAGAGAGTTTTCATAAGAGCGAAAGTAGGTGTTAATAAATTATAGGACTTGTTTATTTTATATTTAGTGGTTCAGTGAATTTTAATGCGTTCAAATTATTAAATTACTGAATTATTAGAACAAATCTCGTCAAGATTTGTTAAGATTTCTAAGCATATACAGTATATCTAAACTAATATATTTCATAGCTCTATATTTTCAACAACCTGGGTTGGATAGTATATGAAATATTGAAAAAATAATATTAACTCAAAACACAGTAGCTAACAATATCGTATTCTATTATAAATAAGCATCACTCCCTCAACCATACTTTAAATTCAGATTGTCAAAAATAAGTTTGGTGAAAGTTTTATTTAGTTTCTACTAATTTGAAGTTAAAAAAAAGTGGGCTGAGAGAGCGATGCTTATTTATAATAGAATAAGGCGTTTGATGGTATGTTATATGTTGGTTTCATAAGCCTTTAAGAAAATTTTCATCGCTAATTAAATTAAATTATTCCTAGTATTTCAAGACGATTGAATTAAAACTTATAGCTCAGAGTCTATATGTACTGTGCATATTTATAAGGTTCAGCAAATTAATAGTCTAAAACTGGGTAATCAGAATTAATAGATGCTTGAAGCGATCAATTTAAGCTGATTTGAGTGAATACGTATGAGTGCATGGCTTTATAGGGCCCCTAGATTTGTTTTTTGTATTAGTACCTGTAGTTACTAAATCGGCTTTATCAACAAAGAATATATAACGAACTTTGCTAGTCTTTTTATCAGCAAAAAAAGGTATGAATAACCATAACAATAATTTTACTGACTCTCTAATACAGTATTTACTATTATTCATTTACTTTTTTATTGTTATTAAAAAGAATATCGACTATAGAAATCCCTAATTCGCCCAACATTTTTTGTTGCCTGATGGACGTTATATAAAGATTGTGACTCTAAAATCCAGTCTGCGAGTTGATGATTGTTATAATATTTGACATTATATTGGCGACTAGTACAATTTCAGGTTCGAAAGTTAATTATCAACTTTGACCATTTGTAAATCAAGATATTTATTTTATTCGAATATAGTAATGGAAATAATGGTAAGGGTAATGGAATAATAAAAAAGGTAATGGAAATGATGGCAGGAGTAACAGAAATGATGATAAGGGTAACAGAAAATAATGATAACGGAGATGATAATAGTAAGAAAATGATGATAGTAAAGCAATAAGTAAGTATATTTATTTTCTTTTTTCTTTTATCTATATTGATTCTAAATAACGTAACAATTATCTAACATCTAATTTATTTAAAATGAGTGATACTAAGAGAAAACGTGCTTTAATTATATATAATTGGAGTGCTTTTTCTCTTGGTATCACTCAAATAAACTATTTGAAAAAAATAATTCTATTTAATGAAACGTGGTAATATTTAAGCTGTTTACCTTCTATTCATTTTTGTGAATATACTGAAATTGTTTAGCAGTTCTTATCTTAGATTGGTTGAAGCAGTGCTTTTTACTTTGCCGGTATTCATTTTACTGAAAGTTCGCTTAACCAACATCACATGGAATTAGGGTTAATGTTTTACAAGTATATGATTTAGTAAATTGTCGTTTGATGAGACATTAACTAAATACTATTAGTAAAGTGGCAAATCTTACGTTTTTGATACTTCTGCACTTACTTTTTTGATACTCTTTATGTACCCCAAAATTACGCTTACTTTTTTGATACAGATCTGCATATATACACGTGACTTGTGTTATACAAAGGCCCAGTGCATTGTTTTTACAAAAATAATTTTTGGTTACACACCACTAAAGTTGTGTAACATTACATGAGTTTAATTTTGCCCAGCATTAAGCTTAATGCTGGTGGGCACTATCATGATAATACCCCCGGCGGGGTTAGACATAATTCCGGCCCACCCTAACCCTAAATCTAGTGGTACCATTAAAGCTTAATGCTGGGCAAAATTAGATCTGTGTAATGTTACATGACATTAGTGGCATGTAACCAAAATTTATTTTTGCAAAAACAATGCACTTGGCCTTTGTGTAATACAAGTCACGTGTATATATGCAGATCTGCATCAAAAAAGTAAGCGTAATTTTGGAGTACATACAGGAGTATCAAAAAAGTAAGTGCAAGAGTATCAAAAACATAAGATTTGCAGCCCCTTAAGAAATGGAAATCGCCTGATTTACGGCAGCTCCCTTATTATATTATATATTATAGGAAGCTACTATTTCCACCATGGTATTTTGCTATTTCTACTATAGTTATACAAAAATTCAAAATTTTCTATTTTTAGTATTTAAAATAATAAATCTAATCCTACTTTTAACCTTAATTTAACACTAACACTAACACTAACCCTAAAACTAATAAATAAACCTTCTTTGGCACCTAGTTAAAAGTTGTAGAGCTCATTTTTCTGATTCTAATGGTAATTAAATCATCAAAATCGGTCTAGTGGATTTCAAGATACTTGGAATTAAAGAAGAGAATATAAGGATCAACAAATTCACTGTTACACAAAGAATGTAAAGAAAACTAAGTTTGAAAAAAGCTGTCAAATGAAAAATTGAGATTTGTGCAGAATTTTATTATTATAACTAACTTTGAGTTTTTAAATAAAATTGTTCTTTAGCTTAAAAAATACTAGTTTTTTAAAGCAATTTTATTAGTTTCTTAGTAATATTTTTCACTATGATAAAAAAACATTTCAAACTATATGTAAAGAAAAATAAATAGTTTGTGTAATAGTAAATTTGCTAATCCTTATGTTCTCTTCTTTGATCCCAAGTATCTTGGAATTTACTAGGCCAATTTTGATAATTTAACTATTATTAGAATCTGAAAAATAAGCTTTACAATTTCCAATTAGTAGCCAAAGAAGGTTTGTTTATTAGTTTTAAAGTTAGAATTATAATATACAGTATTGTATTAAATCTAAAAATAGAAACCTTTTGTATAACCATGGTGGAAATAGCAAAATACTATGGTAAAAATAGGCCTTCCCATATTATATAATATGGGGCCATTGCAGTAGAAAGGGCCGAAACTCGAAAATATATAATTTTGAGAAAATCATGTTTATTTTTTCAGACTGATCCGGGTCAATCAAAAATTATGCGATTTGATTGGTTGATCATATCGGGTAATCTCGTGACTTACAAGTCTTCTAAAAACTTTTTTTAAAATATCTTGATTTTTTATTATGCAAACTAATTTCTATTTGTAATTGAAAAGTATAGCCCACCTCAAGATTAATCCAAATCTTGAAAAAACTCAATTTTGATTGTTAGGGGAGTTTGGGCCCTTTCTACTGCAATGGCCCCATATGATATAATATGATATGATATGATACTATACTATATTAAATACAAGAAAAAAAAGTATTTGAATCAGTTAAAAGCAACTTGATTCTATTAAAAAAATTTTTTTATGCTTGTATATATGTTTTACTTTATGTTTATGCTTATACTTCCTAAGATTTTTAAAATTTTGGTTTTTTTTCTTTTGATTTTTTGCCGGTATGATTAATTAATAATCATTGATCATTAAAAACAGTAAAAAACTCATAACAAAAGAATTTGTTCTTTTTTGCATTGGTTTAATTATATAATGTAATATGTAAAATTTTTTTTGTTCTTGTATAAATAAATAAATAAAAAAAGTAGATGTTGTATCATACAAAACTAAACTAAATAAAAGAAAAAATATATTCAGCTGATCGTAGTTTATGAGTTAAATATGATGCAAATACTATGCTCTAACGTGCACCTGTTTAAATAAATAAAAAATTATAAATAAATAAGGAATATGTTTTTTGTGCACCTGTATGGTTGTACACCCTTGGCGATTGACCAATTCAGTGACCCATATCAGGTATACAAACACATATTTTTTTTGTACTGTATATTTATTTTTTTTTATTTTTTAGATGGATCTTCAATATTGTTCATTAGAGTTCTTTTCGGCTTTCTGCCCTATAAGAAAAGTGGTCCGGGATCACACAGAAAAACGTGTATAGGCACGTGGTCGAGTGGCACATGCTATGGATCGGGTTTGCATGTGCATGGTTCGAGTAGGCACGGGAATCGGCGGACTGTGTTGATCCGTATACATGTGCCAATTTAACATGAAATCACGTAAATCGTCTGTGCCTTTTGTAGTAGCTTACTAAGCCAATTGACACGTGCGATGCCACGTGAGTGGAACATGACACCGAATAATCTATATGAGGTTATATTTGAGCATCATAGTAAAAATTTTTTTGGTTAGCAGTTTTGGTTTGGTAATATAAACTATATTTCAAACATTAGATAGAACTTTTACCCATTTTTAACTTTTTTTGAAATATAATAAAGAGAAAAACAAAACAAAAAAAACTACCTTTTACCCCCTCTCCCTTTTACCCTCTTTCTCTTTTACCCCCTTCCCTTTTACCCCTCTCCCTTTTACCCCTTTCTCTTTTACCCCTCTCTCCCTTTTACCCCTCTCTTCCTTTTTCCTTCTCTTCTTTTTACCTGCTGGGTTACTATTATAGCCCAATTTTTCATTAGCACATTTCAAATATAACATTTATAAAAATTACCATATTACCATTCTTTTAAATATACTCATTTTACCCTTTTACCCATTACCCGTTTTCAAATATAACCTTTTCTCCAATATCTACTTTTCAAATATAACCTTTTTTAAAAAACAGCACTCCATTAGCTATTTTTCAACTATGACCTCACATAGATTATTCGGGGTCCTAGTGGAACGAGTAAGTAAATATAAATTTATAGTCCACTTTCCAATAGACATTTTATTAGAAGAGAACTGGATAATAGTTGAAGTATGTACATATTTGGAAGCTAAAGCAACTGCAAATGTGTAAAATCTTGCAAGGAATCTTTTTCCTTAAGATACCAGAGCAGGCTCACTTGCGAGTTTTTGAGATATTGCAACTTTTTTTAAAAAAAATTCGGTTGTGATCCTTCGTTTTTGTAGTACTCTGTAAAACGAGCCAGCACGTATCATTTTTAACACGTGCCATTCCATATAATTTGACGTGCTATCACGTACAATGTGCATATGCGTGCCACCAAAAATGTGCCATTCCATGTGACGTAATATAACATGCCACCCCATTACCATAGTATCTGTATCATTTTTAATCGTGCCATTCCGTAAAACGTGCCTATACGTGCCACACAGTCCGTACTATCCCGTGTATATACACTGATTTCCCGTACCATACCCTGAACCACTTTTCTTATTGGGCTGGAGTAGATTTTGGAATGGTTTTCATTGCTCTCTTGGTAAGCTTTTTTTGTTTTTTTTGTTTACCTTGTTTTAGGCACTTTTATATTTGGTTTAGATGTTCTTCCAGTAGATTTACTGCCGGTTCTTAGAATTTTCATAATTCTTAGGTGAGTCATTTTTTTTTTGCATTCAATTTTTTTCAGTAATTATTTTTTGTTTTTTCTTGTTTAGGCATGCTTTGGTGGGCTTGTGTCATTTTCTAGTAATTTTTTTCTTGAATTTGCATTGTTCTCTAGTGAGTCTTTACTAGTGTTCTTTGAAGTTTTGTCATTCTCTGGTGAGGCATTTTTTTTCTTGCATTCAATTTTTTTTAGTATTTCTTGTGTTCATTTTTTTTGGTATTTCTTGTTTAGGCATTCTTTGGTGATTTGCGTCGATTCTGGTGATTCTTCTTGAATTTGCATTATTCTCTGGTAAGTGGTTCTTTGAATTTTCGTTGTTTTTTGATGAGGCATTTTTTTCTTGTATTCGATTTTTTTTAGTGTTTCTTGTGTTTCTTTTTTCCTGGTGTTTCTTGTTTAGGTATTCTTTGGTGGACTTGTGTCGTTTTCTGGTAATTGTTTTGAATTTGCATCGTTCTCTGTTAGGTGGTTCTTCAAATTTTTATCATTCTTGGTGAGGCATTTTTTTTCTTGCATTTAATTTTTTTCCAGTGTTTTTTGTATTCGTTTTTTCCTAGTGTTTTGTGTTCTTTAGTAGACTTGCATCGTTTTTGGTGATTCTTTTCGAATTTGTATCATTCTCTGTGGTGGTTCTTCGAATTTTCGTTGTTTTCTGGTTAGGCAGTTTTTTTTGCATTCAATTTTTTCTGGTGTTTCTTGTGTTCATTTTTTCTGGTATTTCTTGTTTAGGCATTCTTCAGTGGACTTGCATCATTTTCTGGTGATTCTTTTTGAATTTGCATCGTTCTCTGGTGAGTCTTTTTTGCCTTTTTTTTTATTGATGTTTCTTGTGCTTACTATTAACTTTCTTGTATTAGTCAGTTTCCAGTTGATTTGCATTGTTTTTTGGTGATTTTTCATCAAATTTGTATTATTCACTGGCGAGTCTTTTTTTTTTGGCGTTTCTTGTATTCAAATTTTTTTTCTGTTTTTGTGCTTATTTTTTCTTAGTATTTCATGTGCTCACTACTAACTTTTTTCATATTTTTAAATGTTCTTCTAGTGAACTTGAAGTTGTCGTTTTTGGTAATTCTTTGTTGCATTTCGTCATTTCTAGCGAGTCGTGTTTATTTTTTTTTCTTTTTTTTTTTGGCAATCTGCCTTTATTTATTAAGGTTCAAGAATATTGTATATACAATGTGTCTAATATCTAGATATTACCTAATCAAACAAATACTCACTTGATACTTTTGTACCCGCGGTGTGACCTGCCATTCTGATTTTTCATCACCCTTGGAGTCCTTAACTTTCCAAGGACTTGTTTCCTGAGTTCACTGAAAGGCTATCAAATGCCGTGTCAGGTAGTGATTGTACCCAGGTAGGATTTGCAATTGTGTGAAATAGTAATTTATCCGAATATCCAGGTAATTTAATAGTAACCGGGTAGAGGTTTTCCCAATGGGTACAATCTCTAGTGTCAGGATTGCCTACTGTTATTACGAAACGGCTTTGTCCAAGAGAACCAGACTGGTTTCACATTTTCTCCTATCCATGCCTTCACATTGTTCTTAAAAAGCTCTTTCAATTTTACGTCAGGCTTTGATTTTCCTTTTTCTTGTCTTTTCTTTCTCCCAAAAGCTTTACTAAGTGTTCTTCTTTTTCCATTTTCGAAGTGCTTGGGTTTACATTCTCTTTATTTGATCTGATTTTATTTCCTTTCGTTTTTTTTTTCTGACGTTTTTCTTCTCTTATCATACCTTTCTATACCATGGTCTTTTTTCCAATCTGCGACTAAATCGCATCTCTGGCTCCATATCCTCTTGTGGAAAATCTCACTAAAACTATCAAGTAACGTATCCACTATATTTGTCTTCTTTTTGCCATTTTGAACGAGATTTTATACCCTTTATTTTCTCTTTGTTAACAGAAGGCCCCTCATTAATTCTTCTCTCCCTTCGAATTTTTCTTGCTAATTTGTACCGAAAACTTCAACTCTTATTGATTCTCTGACTTCTTCTAAATTGTTCGTATCGTCGAAGGCCTCTTTTTGTATTGCCTCGCTAACTTCTTCTTCTGTTCTGTTCCAAGATGTTTGATACTCTTGGCAGGTCACTAAATGATCTTGAGTTTCTTCCTCATCTTCACATTGGATACATGTACTAGTTTCATACAGGTCTGGGTTCCTTTTGTTGAGTTTATCCATAGTTGGTAAGGCTTATTTAGACATTTGACCCGAAATATCCAATCTCTACTTTTTCCTTTATCTGTTCAATTACCCTCCTTAAAATTTCCTATGTCTTTCCAAGTTTCTTTCCAAACTATTTTATTTTTTCCCTCCTCTTTTTCTATCCAATGCTTACTGCTTCTCAAGTTTGCCTATTCTATATCTACTACTGCTAAAGCTATTCTATTTATACTATTTCTAATCTTATTATCTATTCTCAAATTTTTCTACCTAAGTATTGCCTTTGTAAATCTTCCCCATGGATCTTTAAACTCTATTATTGAACCTTCTCTAGCTCCCTTCTTTGCTAAGCCGTCTGCTGTGTCATTCTCTAAAATATTACTATGTCTCTTAACTTTCTTGAGCTGCAATTCCAAGTTCTTCAAACTTTTAATCTTCTGAATACTTAGAAGCATGTTTTTGTTCTTGATCTTAAAGCATTCTCTTAATTTGTTCACGTCGCTGCTTTGTTTTATTGCTTGAATGGCTACTGCACTATCTGTTACTACAGTAACCTTTGCGTTTTCTAGTACAGCTAATAGAGCAAATCCTATAGCCCCTAGTTCTGCTCTTGTTGCTAAGGGCCAGTTTGTGAAGCCACAAAAGAAGTCCGCTTTTGTTTTTTCTTTCTTTGAGTTGTTTCTTATTGCTATCTATCCTCCTCCTATTTTAGCCTTTACCTAGTTACATTCTGGGTTAATCCAAGAGCTGTCTGTAAAAAAAGTTACTTCTTTAATGTTCTTTAGAATTTCTGCTTTTTCTTTAAGCTTCTTTTTGACTTTCTCTCCTTCTATGCTACACTCGATTACTTCTTCTTCTATTCTTTGTATCCTTATAGGGTTGCAACTCATTTCTTGGTTCACTCTGTCATCTGCTGGATCTTTGTCTTTATATACCAATGTACATTTCGGTATTCCTAATTTCCAATATTTTTTCCTGGGTCTTCTACCTTTTCCAACAGGTTTCTTCTAATGGCTCGTCTTGTGTTCTTGAAACCTTGTTTGTATCTGCATGGTACCAAACCTTGTCCTCTATTACATCCCGTACATCTTTCTATAATTACTTCTTTTTCTTTTGAGTCTTGTTTTTCTGTCCAGTGCTCTATTTCATATATCTTTGCACTTTTTTTGTCTCAGATTTTTCCCATATTTACTCGACCGCCTTTACTTTTTAGTACTACCCATTCCTTTATTCTACGATCCTGACTGACTTCCTCTAGTTGCACCTTTATACCAAGACTCTTTGTTGGATGTGCCCAGAATTCTTGCTTAAGTACTCTGGGGTCTTCGACATTCAGAACTTTCTGCTTGAGATTTTTGATCCATTTTGGCCTCTTTCCTGCTAGGTTAATGCCCCTAATTCGTTTTATCTGATCCCAGGTTAGGAGTTGTTTTCTTGACCACATATTATTTGTTTAAGCATGAAAATATTCAAATTTTCTTCCTGCAGTAACTCACTGCATCTTTTTTTTCTATTAGATCTAATATTTCGTTTCCTGTACTAAACAAAGCAAAAGCTTTCTCCATTTCTTCAGCCTTTATATTTATGTCAAGCCTACTTGCCTCTTGCACTATTCTGTAATTTAAATTGTAATTTAATTATACTTTGTTCATTAGCGCACTATTTAGGGCCAAAATACACTTTGAGCTTTTGCAGTCCAATTGTGCCTGCCTGATTCTTAGCCAAGTCGCATCTCCTGCTCCTTTGTGGTTATTTAGCCATGCTATTAGCTCTGTTACATGATGCACTATCTGGTTCTGCCAGATTAATTTGAACTCCACTATATTCTGTGTGTTAAAACCACATTTGCAAGTGTGCTTGCCATGTTGGCTATGTTTTTTGTTAGCTTGAACATTGGACTTTGTAACCTGTCACACAAATCTTGTGGTAATATATGATATTACATTCTATACTCTATCCTCAGTAATAGAACCCTATTATTCATATATACCATGTGTGTAAGAGATACTTTCTTCTTTCTTAGTGATTTAACTACTGAATCTACTTCTCTTTTAACCAAATTCAAAGCTGCTCGTTTTTCTGTTTTGGACAATATCCAGACTCCTAAAAACCTTGTTGTCTATCATTACCACCTTTTCTCTTTTTTGCTTCATTTCTACATAATTCTTCTCATTTTTGTCTTTATTGATAACTACTAGTTCTGATTTCTGGCTATTTATTTTAATGTCATTTATTTTGTAAAACTGTTTTGCGATTTCTATGATGCTCTTTAACTCTTTCTTGAATTAGCTACATAGGTTGTATCGTCTGCATATGCGATTACCTCTATTTTCATACTCAGCCTTTCTACTTTGTTTAAGCATAAATCTATCGGCCAATCAACTTGTAGTTAATACCCTAATTTTTCTTTTTTCTTGATTGCTATCAGGAGAGGATCATAGAAAATTCTCTAAACCAGGGACGAAATGACCTCCTTCTAGTCTGTACTATTCTGTGCTTCAAACTTTTTTGTTATACCACAACTTGTCAGAACTTCCATTTCTCTTTTTTTATATAATTTGATTATGAAGCTTCTTGTTATTTCTGGAATCTTTAGACACTATAGAGCTAGATCTAACATTTCTAGGCTGACCAAGACCCCGAACAACCTATATGAGGTTATATTTGAGCATCATAGTAAAAATTTTTTTGTTTGCCATTTTGGTTTGGTATATATAAGCTATATTTTATTTCACACATTAGATAAAACTTTTACCCTTCTTTAACTTTTTTTGAAATACAATGTTTTTAAAAAAAAAACACCCATTTCCTAAAAAAAAAAAACTAAATGTTCCCTAAAAAAAACTGAATATTCTCTAAAAAAAAAAAAAAAAAAAAAACAAACCATTCTAAAAAAAAAAAAAAAAAAAAAAAAACAATACGTTTCTTAAAAAAAAAAAACATAACATTTCCTAAAAAAAAAAAACAAAAAAAAATTTTTAAAAAATTTCATATGCCCACCGTAATATATTTCAGATTATAACTACATATACTACAAAAGAAAAAAAAAAAAAAAACATCACCGTTTCGATCTATTTTTACCCCTCTTTCTCTTTTATCCCTCTCTCTCTTTTTCCCCTCTCCCTTTTTCTCCTCTCTTCCTTTTACACTCTTTCCCTTTTCCTCTCTCTCCTTTTTACCTGCCAGGTTACTATTATAGCCCAATTTTTTATTAGCTCATTTCAAATATAATATTTATAAAAATTACCCTATTAGCATTCTTTCAAATATACCTATTTTGCCATTTGTGGGTTTCAAATATAACCTTTTTCTCCAATACCTACTTTTCAAATATAACCTTTTTTAAAAAACGGCCCTCCATTAGCTATTTTTCAACTATGACCTCACATAGATTGTTCAGGGTTCTGGCTAACCAAAATCAAAAGCCTTTTTCATATCTTGAAATAATAGCTATAATTCCTTCTTTTTCTCTTTTGTGTCTTTTAAAATGCAATTCAACAGGTGTACTAGTGCTGCCATATCCTTTTCAGGCAGTCCTACAAAATTCCTTCCTTTCAAAATGTCTTTTTTTTTTAGGACTTTGCTTAACCTATTGTTTACAATTTGTACAACAGTATTTCTAAAGGTTTTTATGAGCAAAATAGGTTGCACTTTGTTTAGCTTATACCCCTATTCTTCTTGCTTTGGTATTGGGTATAGTAAACCTAATTTCTATTTTTTTGGAATTTTACCACTTTTTATACATTCTGTTGAAAAATTAACGAAGAGGGTTTTTGCCAATTCCCCAATATTTCTCAAAAGAGGATATGAAATTTCTGTTATTCCTGGTGCTGAATTATTTTTGGTCTGGCTTAATTCGATGTCCTACTCTTCTACTTCCACTGTTTTCAGAAACTCCTTGTACCAATTCTCTTCTATTTCTTTTATTGGCTCGTACTCTTTTTTCCAGAAATCAGACAGATTATTTACATGTATATTTCACTTTCAGAACTGGCTTTCAAAGTGACTTTTTACTGTTTTCAATACCTCTTGTGGTTCGTGTATTAAATCCTCCTCATCATTGTCCATTTTGACTACCACTCTGTCTATCCTTAATTTTTTGTATAGTCTTTCTAACAAACTGTTAATCTTTATCTTTTGGTCACTTATCACCATTGCGTACCTTGTCTTAATATTTTCTTGAATCAGTTTTTCTTCTATTGTCTTCTTTTCCGTTGCCATATTTTGAAGAGGAGCTTCCACCAGACTTCTAGATCTTTTTTTATACTTCCAAATCTTGATACAATACCGTTTCTCCTTCTATATGTGCTTTGTTGTGTTTGCTTCTTAGATCTTTCAGAAGACCTTTAGCTTCAGTGGTAGAATTTGGACTATGTCCATTGGGTTCTGCAATTTGATTTGATCTTTAAATATTTGAATCAAATATTTGATCAAATTCAGATTCAAATTTGACTATATTTGATTTGATCAAATTCAAATCTGGCCAAATTTGATTTGATTTGACAAATATTTGATTTGATTTGAAAATTACTATTAAAAATTCAAATTCAAATCAAATTCAAATCCAAATATTTGAATTAAATCAAATTCAAATCAGGGTCAATTTGATTTGATCAAATTCAAATTGACCTAATATTTGATTTGATTTGAATTTGAGGAACCCTAATGTCCAATAAAAATTTTATTTGGACATAGACAAATATGGACATGGACCAATCCAAATCGTGTCCATGTCCATATCTTTTCTATATTGAAATTTTTAGAATATTCTGGACTTTCACCAAATTTTAGCCTCAATTATGTTTTATATTCGGAATATTTCGGAGCTGTAGCCTATGCGTTTTATTTGGACTAAGTGCTTTATGTCCAATAAAATAATATGGACAATATGGACATAGTCCATAAATGTCCATGTCCAATGGTCTATATTGTTCATGTCCATATTTTGCCAACATTGTTTAGCTCCTTCTTCGAGGATAAACAGATCTAATTTTGAGTTTTCTGTTTCTTGAAACTTGAACTTCTTTATCTTAGAACACCACTTTGCTGTCTTTTTTATATCTTTCTTAAGCATTCTCAAATTTTCACCCTCAACTTGTAGCTTTAGGCAGAGTTTCTCCTGCCGCTCTTCTAATACAAATCAATATTCTTTCTCATATTTCATCTATATCTATATTAATGCAATCATTTTTTATTTTAGCAACCTCTTTTTCTAATCTACCTTTGTATGCATTCCAATCTTTTTCAGTCACTTTGTCACTATCTATACTTAATGTTTCTCTATCTTTTCTTTGCAATCTTGCAAAGATATTTTTTCTCATATGCATTCCTGTTTCAATCCTTTCTAATATAATTTTGTGATTACTTGCTGTTATTTGGTCTGTATTATATAATTTACACGAGAAAATACTATTATTCCAGCTCTTTGAGACCCAGATATAGTCAATTTTCATTTCACTTCCCTGCTTACCCATGTTGTTATGCATTTATTTGGATTTGTTGCTTTGTGAATGTTCCATATATTCTTCTTTTCCAACATCTCTAATATCAACTTTTTTTATTTTTTCCTTTCTTCCATTTTTGTGCTTCTCTTTTCTCTTCAGAATCTCTCTCTTCTAACTCTGTATTAAAATCTCCTATTATTATAATTTGGTTTGCTTCTGGCACAGTTGTTCTAATTGTTCTTTCAGATATTTATAAATCTCCTCCTGTATTTCATTGTTTTTTGGTACAATATATACTGCTATAATATGTACCCTAAGCCCTCTAAAATCTAGTCTAATATTAAGAGTATATGGATTAATGTTCTCTATACCTGAGACATGTTTTTCTCATGTTTTTTTTATTATGATCCCTATTTCAGATCCCTTCTTTTTGTTTCCATTAGCTGCAGTCCAGAAGCTTCTATATTTTTTATTGTTTTTGAGGAGCATTTTTCCCTCTAGCTCGGAGATGTTGTTTCTCCTAATCCTAACACCCCTATTCCCTTCTCTTCCATAAAGTCTGTGAGCAAGTCTATTTTACTCTTGTTTACCTTTAAACTATTTATATTATGATGCTCTATATTCATTACCTCTATCCCTATCATACTATACTGTCCTTTCTTATTTTGGCTCATTGTTTGAGCCTGTGAGACTTCTGTCTCACAAATTTCGTTATTAATGCCTGTGGCAACTTTTAGGAGCGCTAGGAAATCTCCTTCCTTTGTCTGAAACATGGTAGTGGCTCTCAATTCTGTTAAGCCAGTTCAATATTTGGTTCAACATTAATTTAATTTCTACATTTTCTTCTATCTCTTCATTCATGCTGCCACTGATTTCTTCATTTTCAGATTCCATTTCTTGCTATGTACCAAATTATTTTTGATCCCAGTTTTACTTTTATCGCTCCCCATTGTGTATGTTCTGTGATCTGTCCATGTTTTTATTGAACAGCTATTTCTTCTACTCACACTTCTTATATTATGTATGTTCCTCTTGAGTTTTCATCTATAGGTTCACTGCTTCAGCTCTGGGAGTATCAGCTTTAGGAGTTTTCTTTTTCTGCCTGTTCTATTCTCTTTCCGTTTTCTGTTTGTGCCCATTCCAACTTTGTATTATAGAAAAAAATTTGTTTATCCAAAGCTTTTACTCGATCTTTGTCCATTTCAAAGTAAATTGAGGCTGTTCCTCTCTGATTTCGATTTATATTAAAGGATATATACACTGCCTTTGCTTTTACTACCTTGAGTTGTCTTAATAGTAGTGTTTCTACTGCCATCTTTGAAATGTTTTTTACTACTGCCTTGTGTGCTGCTCTTTTTTCTAAGATTTCTTTTGCAAAGCTACCTAGTGTGACTCTGCATGTCTTGTTTCTTCAAAATGGACTGCCCGGCCTGCTTCAGAACCTGTCTTTTATGTTCGTTCCAAAAACTGATTGAAAATACTAGAGCCTTATTCTTCCTTTGCAGTTTCCATTGAAGGACATTCGTTTTGCCGAAATAGTACAGACATTCTTAACTCTTGGTATGCTCACTTCTGCTAGTATATCCCAAATTGTAAAAATTTCTGTCAACTTCTCATCTGCACTATCCACTGCTTCTTTTACAAATGGAATTCTGTTCTTCGATATTCCTATATTATTTCTCGAGGTTTCTTCACTCTCTATTAATCTTGCTTCTTCTATAAAAGATTTGTGTTCTATCTCCTGCTCTGCTTTCTTTTTTCTTTTTGTCACTTCTTCTATCTTTTGTTATAGTTTTATGCTTGTTCTTACATTTTCTATTTTCTCTACTTTTGAATTTAATTTGGTTTGTAATCCTGTAGTACCATAGTCTTGTTAACTGCATTCTTGTTTGAGCAGGACTGCTATACCTGAGCTAGGTAGGGTTTACTTCTCTTCCCTTGTGGTCTTGCTAATTTCTTTTCTTTTTTCTTCTTTGCTAGAATTTCTCCATCTCTTATTCTTAGATATTCACAGTAATTATATAACTCTATTATACTCCTGAATACACAAATTGTTTCTGGGTTTGTCCCAGTAATCTTTGCTATTTATCTATTCTTAGAACCTTATTGTTATGCTCTTTCATTAGAACTTCTTGTTCTTTAGCTGACTTCGTAAATATCATTTGATATTTATCTAATTTTCCAAACCAATTTATACCCGTCGATGTTCGTTAATTATCTTGTGTTACTAATTTCTGCATGCTTCTTTGAATTTCCAAATCTAAAATCACCTTATTCACGTGTTTGTTTGTTTGTTTATTTTGTTGTTTATTGTGTTTTTATTTATGTGTCATTTATGATCAGTGTATAAAATAGCATGTTAAAAATCCGGATCTACCATTTTTTATATTGCATATACCGGTATTTTAAAATTGGGCCGGTGCAACAAACGGTGCATGATCCAGAATTTTTTGAAGTAACCGGTATGTGCATCTATGTGCCCCCAATGATCTGATGATCATTTTCTACTAATGCTGGTTTTTTTTTTTTGAACTGGTATTTTTTTATATAACAGGTGCATGTACTAGTAAATTAAAATTTCTATTTTAAACACTGTTTACGATCTGCAATTGGGGGGTCTACAGGATTTTCTCTTTTTTCCCAAAAAAAAATTTTCAAACCCTGAAGTTTTTATTATTCCAAGTAAAAAGTCATTTTTGTTGTTTATATTATTAAGTAACTCTATTTATTTTTCTACTCTAAATTTTTTATTAAGAGTTGTAACTAAGTTAGCTTAGTTTGTTTTGTGTTTTTTCCTGTTTTTCCTTTTGTAAAAAATTGGTCATAGTGATCAGCAGAAAGAGTTTGTTTTTTTTCCATTTCTTTTTTTTTTCTCTCTTGATATTTCTTGTATATACTACTAACTTTCTTTCTTGTTTTAGGCATTCTTTCGGTGGACTTAGTATTGTTGTTTCCTGGTGATCTTTGTCAACTTTGCATTGTTTCCTGGTGATTTTTTATCAACTTTGCATCATTTTCTGGTGGTTCTTTGTCAATTTACGTTGTTCTCTGGTGAGTCGTTTTTTTTCTCTTTGTGTTTATTAACTTTTTTTATTGTTTAGACATTTTTTTGGAGTTCCTCTTATTGACGATTTTGGATGTTCTTGCGTGTTTTCATGCTCTACTAATTTTTTTAGCGATTTTTTCTGGGCATTTTTCTTTGATGATTTTTGGATTTAGTTTTTTTCTTCAAATTTCTTTTTTTTAATAAAAATATATCATTATTATAACATAATAGTTTAGTATTTATATTACACAAATTAGTAAAATAAATAAATTGCTTACTGAATTACCGGTATATTAACTAATCACATTGGAAGGTCAGATGCTCAGATTGACTATCATGTGCCAAAAAATGATTAGTTGATTTGACTATGCAGATGCATAAAATTTTTAAATCCAATAAATAATAAATAAATAAATAAAAAATAAAAAAATGAAATAAATTTAATATTATTAGAATTTTTTCCACTTTTTTTGAGTGGTTAAAAAAAATTTGAAAAATACTATTACTGTACTTTGCTATGTAACTGACTGCAATTTTATTTTGCCTAAAATATGCTTATATTGCTCAATAATATGATTTTATTTTGATAAAGAGAATATATAAGGTCCTATTTACTATCTATTACAAGCACTATAACATTATATTAAAATATCTGAATTTCAATAAATATTCTATTCAAAACTAACTATTTACTTTATAATTAATTGCATCTTTGCTTATGAATATCACCAAGAAGAATTCATATAGTTATAATAAGAATTAGTTATTAGTATTATATTGTGATATGAGTATTGTTATCTACTATAGATCCTTGTACTGCTATTGTAGCTATGGGGCCTAATCATAGCATAAAGTTCTTGCACTGCTATTGCAGCACAGAAACTAATCATAACCTGATGTTCTTGCACTGCTATTGTAGCCATGGAGCCTAATTACAATCTGAGGTTCTTATACTGCTATTGTAGCCACAGAGCCTAATTACAATATAAGGTTCTTATACTGCTATTGTAGCTGTAGATCCCAATCACAACAAGAGGTCCTTGCACTGCTATTGCAGCTGTAGAGTCTAATTAAAACATAAAGTCCTTGCACTACTATTGTAGCCACAGAGCCTAATTACAACAAGAGGTCTTTGCACTGCTATTGTAGCTATTGCAGCCATGAAGTCTAATTATCAATTTGAGGTCCTTGCACTGTATTAAACCAACAGAGCTTAATCACATTATGAGGTCCTTGCACTGCTATTGCAGTTGCGAAGCCTTATTATTAAATATGAGAACCTTAACTATCTTCTTAGCTGCAAAGCCTAATTTATAATATGAGGTCCTTGCAATGCTATTGCTACTATAGAGCCTAATTGCAATATAAGATCCTTATACTACTAATCACCAAACACAAAACACTTGCACTGCTATCGCAGCTACAAAGCCTAATTAAAATTATAAGGATTTTGTCTAACAACCAATTGTACTACTATTATCTGATCATTAATATAAGGTCCGCACTGATTATTGTGCTGTGATGTCTAATTACATGTGAGATCTTTGCACTACTATTGCAGCTACAGTAACTAGTCATCAACTTGAAGTCCTTGCCTAATTATCAGCAAAATACTATTAACCTAATCATTAATATGAAGCTCTTGTACTATAAATATATAAGATTCTTGCAATGCTATTATAGCTGCAAAGCCTAATTATCAAATATGAGTCCTTGCACTGCTGTTGTAGCTATTAGGGGTCTTAGCTGGGTCAGGTCAGACCAGGAACGATGATTTTATGCAATTCGCATAAAACTGCATAATCCGCATAATATGATTGAAAATGCATAATACTGCATAAAGTATGTTGTCATTAAGTAATTTTCGCATAATTAACTTTTTAAGTACAATTCCGAAAAGTTCCGAATAGAAAATCAATCAACGCAAATTACGAGCAAAGTCGAGAAAAAAAATTTGAGGAAGTTCCGAAGTATTCCGAATGCTGGTCTATACTAAAACTCTGCAAAACTTAGCATAATTGTGCATAAAATTTGAATTTTGGATGCAGAATAGCACATAATTATATAAAAATGTATGCATATCAAGGCGCATAATTTACTTTTGTTGCATGCATAATTAATGATTTGTTGCCGCATAAAATCATTGTCCCTGGGTCAGACCAGGACCCCGGACAATTATATTAAATCTGGTATGTATGAAATGAGGTAAATTTTTTTAAAAAAATTTAAAAGGTGGTATGTAAAAAATGAGTTTTTTAGAAAAATGTGGGGGGTATAATGAGGTAAATTATTATACTATTATAGAATGTAGTGCTCCTAGGTCCGGTCCGGGATCAGACCAAACTCTGACTCTAAATTTTACTAATTTTAGACTTCAGATCAGACTATGAGTCCAGTCCGGGTCAGGTCCGAAGTCTGCAGACTGGTCTGAGTCCGAATATATTTATATGTATTTTTTGGCGCTGAACAAGTTTAATTAGTGCATTTTGTTAGAATAAATTAGTAAAATTTTATGAATCATAAGATTTTATAGAACTTTATTAATAAAATTTTATAAAATCTTATAATTCACAAATATTTATTAATTAATTCTAACAAAATGCACTAAGTAAACTTGTTCAGCACCTAAAAATACATTAAATCGGCAGGGTTGTTTTTATTTTACTTGAAATTTGGAGAAAAGATGCTTAAATTTGACTTTTTTGATCAAAAATCCAAAATTATGCATCTTTTCTCCAAATTTCAAGTAAAATAAAAACAACCCTGCCGATTTAATGTATTTTTAGGTGCTGAACAAGTTTACTTAGTGCATTTTGTTAGAATTAATTAGTAAAATTTTATGAATCATAAGATTTTATAGAATTTTATTAATAAAATTCTATAAAATCTTATGATTCACAAAATTTTACTAATTATTTCTAACTTAATGCACTAAGTAAACTTGTTCAGCACCTAAAAATACATTAAATCGGCAGGGTTGTTTTTATTTTACTTGAAATTTGGAGAAAAGATGCTTAAATTTGACTTTTTTGATCAAAAATCCAAAATTATGCATCTTTTCTCCAAATTTCAAGTAAAATAAAAACAACCCTGCCGATTTAATGTATTTTTAGGTGCTGAACAAGTTTACTTAGTGCATTTTGTTGAATTAATTAATAAAAATTTGTTTATTTTAAGAATTTATAGAATTTTACTAATAAAATTCTATAAAATCTTATGATTCACAAAATTTTACTAATCATTTCTAACTTATTTATTTGGGAATAGAAATTTGTCGCACCCGCGACATGTCGCACCCCCAATTCGGCCAATCAAATCGCACGATTTTGTAGGCAAAAAATTTTATTTTTTAAAAATTCAAAATTTTACTAGTAAAATATAAAAAAAAATAAGCAATATCAAAACATATAATGTAAAATTTTATTCTGAACAACTTTTTCTAAGTCATAAAAATAGATTATCTTAGTAAAAAAACGTTTTATAAGAAAAATCAAAAATTTCAACGTTAGCACATATAAAACTTTTTTTTTCCTAATATAAATCTATCTTTACGTTTAATAAGTATATGTAATATTTTATGATAAACAACTTTTTCTAAGTTAAAAGGTAGATTATTTTAGTAAAAAAAAAGTTTCATATGTGCTAACTTTGGAAATTTTTGATTTTTCATATAAAACGTTTTTTTTACTAAAACAATCTATCTTTATGACTTAGAAAAAGTTGTTCAGAATAAAATTTTACATTATATAGCATGCTATTTTATATAAATTTTACACTTTATTATGTAAAATTTTTAATTTTTAAATAAAAAAGTTTTTTGCCTATAAAATCGTGCGATTTGATTGGCCGAACCAGGGGTGCGACAAATTTATTTTCCCTATTTATTTTACTTGAAATTTTGAGCATTAAGATTATTCTAATAAATTATCACTTTATAAAATTTAAAATTTATCTTAATTTGGTCAAGCTATAGAAAATAAAAAAGTTTTTGTATCTGGTAGGTAAAAGTTTAGGTAAATTTTAGAATTTTATATGTAGTATGTATAAAAGTGGGTATAAAATCTAAAAATTTTTGGGGTAGATTTTTTCAAATCTTATAATTGGATTGCATACCACATTATATATAATTGTCCGGGGTCCTGTCAGACCCAACCTGACCCGGGTCAGACCCAACTCGGGTCGGGTTGGGTCAGATCAAACCCGGGTCGAGTCAGACCCAGGTCAGAAAAAACCCGAGTTGGGTCAGACCTGGGTCAGAAAAAACCCTGGTCGGTCAGACCTGGGTTATACCCGGATCAATGATGGGTGCCACATGACGAAGCCAATAACTGGTTAACTGTTAGGATACTGGAGATAATCCAATTGAACCAAGCATTTTTTATGCTAACACTGTGAAATTCCCTTATAATTTCTTTGACTTTTGACTATGCAGTTAATCAATTTCTATAAAAGTTTGATTTCAGCTAATAAAAAATTCGACGAAAACAACAATGGGAGGAGATGTTGGTTGGTTGTTTTGCTGACATTCTTGACAGGTTTTTATTTCTTGCTTATTCATAATACAATTTTCAGTCATTTCTTCTGAACTTTTAAAAAAATATTTTCCTTCAACCAATATAAAAGTATACGAGAAAGAAAAAACAAGCGAAAAGGAGAAAAGAATAATTATGACTTTAATCCCAAAGATGCTATAAAAGGGACTGAGCGAACAATATGAAAAATGCATTAAACAACCCATTGCCCAGAAAAACTGAAGAATTAGAAAAGCAGGCTAGTCAGCAAATAAATAAATATAGTGCAAAAACTCCTTAAATTTTTCTTGTTGCCGATATTCTTGTTCTCAGATGGTTAGGTCTAGAAAGAGATAAAGGAGAAAAGCACGACACCGAGAGAGAAAAGGAAATTAAAATCCCTCAACGCATGAGACGATATAGCCAAAAATATTACTGCAGGGGTTACTCCAAAATACATGCCGGAAACAGCTTTCCCTTAGTTCATGGGTTATGGTGTTTAAATTGGTATAGGTTTTAATGTCCCCTGCTAAAACTGCCTAAATAATTTATCACTTTATTTCTTCACTATCAATAGCGTATTTAACATTTAATTTGTTTAGCTCTTATTGTAGGGTAAAGAAAATAATGGAACATGTTTATTACGATTTTATTGTCAAGGATAGACTTTTGGAAGGATTAGTAAATAAGAGATTACTTGGAGATATTACGACGAAATTAAGTACGGAATATCTAAAAAGATTAAAAAAGACCCGAATTATAAAATTGATAAACAGATAAATTATAGAGGTATTCAGTTAACTTAAGATAGGATAATATAAGGTAAAATACAATCATAATAAATATTTTAATTTGCATATTATTTATATACTAGCATCACTCAGTGTAAAACTTGTTTACATCATAAATTTAATATATTTTAAATAAGAACACAGTTTTAATATTTTGTTTATCATATATATTTAATAGGTCGATATAAATCAGTTACACTTTAAACTTATACTGGCTTCAGTTTTTTTGTAAATATTATAATAACAATTATTATATTATATATATGAATACATACTGTATAGTAAGCACTTATTTATTTTTCTATTACATACTTTACACAGTACGGAATACAATAAGAAATGCGCAAGTTGAACGCTGCGTAATAAAAGGATTATTCTATACTATTATTGTTCCAAGTCATTTCTGAATTTACTTCAATTCTGAATTGAAACATGTTTTTTCTCGATTTTCTTGATCATCAATTCGCCAATTGAGAATCAAATAAATTCAGAATGATGCAAAACATTATAATAATAAGGGGTTTCAGAATTAAAATTTGTAAATCTTATTTTGATAAACAAGAAGACGTATTTATTATCAAATAAGAGATGTACAAATTAAATCTTATTTATTTTTTAATTAAAATTCGAATACACTTATTTATATGACCTTCATTATTAAAAATTATTTTCTAATATCGATTTGTTATTATTAAATAGTTTGTTGATCTGCATAATAAAAAAATTTTACTTATCTTGTCAAATGGGAGTCTCTAAGCACACCTGTTTCATTTTTCGATTTCAAAATTTTGATATGCAAATAAAATGTTTTAAAGGCTTATTTATTTCCGAAATACGCTTGGATCTCTTGTCTGGCTACTAATGACACCTGATGAATACGTAAGTTTTAGAATAGAATGTACAAAGTACAAACTTTAGCATAAATCATTTTTTATATTAATCAATATAGAGTTACTTTATTTGATTAATGCATTATAATATAAATATCTTATCTGGATATAACCATTATCCTTTTATTTGAATAGGATATAAAACCGGTTATTAGATTATATTAAAGATTACACCTTTCGGATAATGGGGTCATCAAAGGGGAAGGGCGAAGGGTGATGTTAACGGAAAACTTAACTTTAAACGGCCTTAGATAGGTTTTAGATAGTAATATAATAAGCAATCGTGGGTCACCTATCATTAACCCGGGTTCAACCCGGGTTGGGTTGGGTTGGGTCAGACCCAGGTTGGGTTTGACATGAGGCGGGTTAGACCCGGGTCGGGTTTGGCATAGGAGGGTCAGACCCGGGTCGGGTTTGACATGAAGCAGGTCAGACCTGAGTTGGGTTTTGACCCAAGTGGGTCTGACCCGGGTCAGGCCCAAACCCGACCCAACCTGACCCATTAAGACCCCTAGTAGCTATAATGCCTAATTAAGTTATAAAGTTCTTGTACTACTATTACAGTGTAAGTTCCTTGCAATACTGCTATTGTAGCTACAAATCTAATCAAAAACATTATAGAAATAACCAAATAATAGGTTCTTGCACTGCTATCACTTAACCTCAAATGAGTTCTTGTATTATTACTGTAGCCACAAAACCTAATTGCTAATAGAGTCCTTGCACTGCTATTGCATCCACAGAATCTAATAATTAAGCACAAGATTCTTGCACTGTTATTATAGCTGCAGTACCTAAATAACTTATAAGATTCTTGTCTAATGACTATCCTTGCATTGCTATTATAGCTACAAAACCTAATAATTGAATATGAGTCTTGCACTATTATTGTAACTACAAAGTTTAATCTCTAGCATGGAATCCTTAAACCGATATAAGCCTTGCACTACTATTGTAATTGCAAAGTCTAATCGCCAATGTGAGGTCTAGCACTATTATAATAGCCATGAAGATTAATTTTAACACAAGGTTCTTGTGCTGCTATCACAGCCATGATGTTTAAACACTAACATAAAACTATTATAGCCAAATGCCTAATTATTAAATATAAGTCTTGCACTACTATTATAGCTATGATGCCCAAATGCCAACATGAATGAGCTATCAAGCAAAGAGTGAGTAGGTGGGACAATAGAGCTAGCTTTCTCTACAAGGCAAAAAGAAAAATAACCTTCTCTACTAACTAATAGCTTTTAAATATCCTTGAAACATTGGGATGTGTGGTATACTATGTAAATCAAAACTATATATGGTATCATATAAAAATCTATTATCAATTTTGTTCAAATTTTAAATAGATGTGCTGATCTAACAGTTTGATAAATTTTCACAAAGACTAGTATTATATCTCTATAAACAAGGCTATAGAATTATTTCATTTATTTAAACATGAAAAAACTGTAATATGCTATGTGTTTTTTTCTTAAAAAAGTAGCAAAAAGAGTCTGTACATTAATATGCTATGTGTTTTTTTTAAAAAAAAATGTAGCAAGAAAGAGTAAATTTAGTTTCATATTTAAAGAAATAGCTCTATAACTTTGCTTTGTAGAACCGTAATACTTGTCTTTGTGAAGTTTTATCCAAAACTATCAAACCATTAGGGCTGTACATAGTGATGTGAGTTGGTAGCTACCGGTAGCAATCTACCACTGGTATTTACCAGTAGATAATAGTAAATACCGTTAGGTAAATTATGTGCCTAGTAGATACCAATAAAATATTAGAATAAAATTTTTAAAATTATATAATTAATTATATATCGAAATGTATATAATTTATCAAATAAATTTTATTTATCATGTGACTAGTAGATCTACCGGTAGTGGTAGCTACCGGTAGCTACTACCTACTGGTAGATACTGGTAGGAACATGCCAAACTAGTAGAATTCACATCACTAGCTGTATATCTACTTAAAAATTTGTATTAATTATTAAAAAATTTCAATAATCGATTTACCATATATAGTTTTGATTTACATAGTATACTGTACACCCTATTGAAATATCCTTGTCTATCATAGTAACTCATTATATATCATCAAAATATTGATCAGGAAATACTTGTATTAAACAAGATACAACAAGAACTATACAATCAAAATAACAAATTGAGCATGTGATCTGGTCAAGTCATCTAATTTCACAATAATAATTGCTCTGTCACTTTATTAACAGCTTTTCATATTGTTTATGCTTCAGGTTTTATGAACTCCTAAAGCTTAAATGTACACTTAAAAATCTTTTAAAAGTGGTTTGCCCTGTTAATGCAACCCAAAAATTGCAATCTAACTCAATATTAACCAATACTGTAATAACAGCTAGTAAGTTCTGTGATTAAACTTTTACTGTAACTTACAATAGAAATTATAATAATTTCATTATTGATTCAACTATTTTAGACTGTATTGGTGTGTAAGTTTCACATTAGAATTTTATAGTAGAAATTATAAAAATTTTAACTAACTCAATTTTAATTACATATTATAGTAATGAAACAACAAGTAAATTTTGTAATAGAGTTTTTTACAGTAACTCATAATTGAAATCATATTAACTCAACTATATATATCCATTATTGATAAGTTCTATGATTGAATTTTTACAGCAACTCTTGGCAGAAATACATTAATTCAAATGCAACTAACTCAAGTTAACCACATACTTTAATCACTATAATAGTAAGTTCTGTAACTAAATTTTTTATGTAGAGATCATTATAATAACTCCTTAACAAATTGTATGTATTGCATTTGCGAGTAAATTGTAACTAACTTCTTTACTGTAAATTGGTAGAATCTGTGAAAATTTAACTATAACTAATTTAACTATGCTGTGGTCATCAGAAGAGTGAGTAAATTTTGAAACAGAATTTTTTACAGTAGAAATCATAATAATTCCAATACTAACTCAATTTTAACTTGTGTATATCAAATTAGAAAGTAAGCTTTATCAACAGAATTTTACAGTAGTATATAGTAGAAAATCATATACCTCAACTACTGTATGTAACTCATTAGTGAATAAGTTATGTAACAGAATTCGTTATAGCAGATAGTAAAACATTATAATTTTAATGCAACCAACTCAACCTTAAACAAATAATGGTCCACTGGAATAATGAGTAACAATATTTACATAAAATCATGAAAATTCCAATACTAATTCGATTTTAACTTCCGCATTAGCAAATAAATTCTGTAACTAAATTCTTTACAGTAAACTATAATAGAAATTACGATAATATTAATGCAACTAACTTAATCTCAATCACATAAGAATAGTAAGTAAGTTCTGCAACAGAATTTTTACAGAACTTATGATAAATTATGATAATTCGAATACTATCACAATATTAACCACTAGTGTATACTGCATTAGTAAATTTAATACCAGTATTTTTCGCCTTATTTATTCTTTGTTTGTCTTATTCTTTTTTTCAATTAATTGTATCATTAGCATTATAATCTATCATTATTATCCTTTTTAAACAAAATAAACAAACCACAAATCTTAATAAATCTGTACTAGTGATGCCGAGAAAACCTTTTAACGGCACTATGTTTCAGTTTTATCACGTGGTAAACCTAATTTTAACTTTTATCGTAGGCTAAAACCGTTAAAATAAAAAATGATATATTAGTGTCACGGGCTAAAAGGTAGATCAACAAAATCAGGCGCAGTAAACCCGTGATCAAAGAAGCAAGAAACCTAAAGAAAGAAATCAAGGATTAATCAATAGTTAACGATATAAAATACTATTAAACATAGTCATCGTTGTTATAATCATATAATACTTATCATCATATACCCCTTAGTTATAGTGATTATACCGGGATTCTTCCGTGATGAGAGATCACTGATCCTACCGTGATCCTGCGTGATGAAAGATCGATCTATCCCCAAACCTCATTAATTAATTAGTTTAGTTTTAATTATAAAAGCTCTGTAATTTCCCTCTTGTAAAATATATCTCATCCTCCGATATTCTTAACCTAATCCCTATAATCAAATTACCTTAATAAATTGTCAAATCACCAAAGTCACGCCTCTGGCGAGTTACATCAAATAATAAAACTCTGTATTTACGTGTGTTTCATATAAAGGGACACAATTCACCCCGTAACATTAGTTATAACTAATGATAAAATATTGATCAAAAATTAAACTATCAAATGACATAATTGTTAAATAAAATAACGTCAAACAAATAATTTAATAATTCTTTACTTGTTCAACATGTCAAATAATATTGATAATAATCCAATTGCTACAAGCGATACTGAGGATTGTTCAATATTCTCCTCTTCTTCAATGAATAAAAATCTAGTGGTCGGCCTCGAGTAGAAGTATGGGATGACTATAATATCGATAAAAAAAAATGGAAAATACTATTCTATTCAATGTAAATATTGTTCTACGCACTGGCAAAGAGGAATACCAGCCAATATGGAATTACATTTGGC
>QKWP01001980.1:39993-63189 GCA_003550325.1 Gigaspora rosea
GCATCCACTTATTTGCGCGGGTAATACAAGCTCCTGGAGAGGAAATAGCCAATCGGAGAGTGCAAATTTTGACTATTCCGGATCAGCCCGACGAAGAATTCGAACACGCGTAAAAGAAGAAAAAAGCGAAAATACGCAAAAACTAATGTTTAAATCGATCTTGCTGCACTAATTAAAAATGACGGAAATGAAATTTTACTTATATTAAGCGTCACTCTAACCCTATAGCCTATAACGTTAGAGCCCTAACCCTAAATTTTTTTATCTCACGCACTTAGTTTATTTACAAAATCGGATTTCCTTTTTGGTTTGTGTTACCCGCGCAAATAAGTAAAATGGATCATACCCTCCCAGGTCCAGATCGGCACTACGAAATCCCGGGGCAATGGATTCAACCGCGACACTGGTAATTACGTACTCAGTTCTGTGTTACCAGAACGGAGTATCGTCTCCAAAAAATCAGTTACCGTAACATTCAAAACTCAAAATATATATTTGCATTTGTATGACTAGCTGCTAAATTTTCTATATTTCTTGATTTTATAAAGTTCATAGCCGTATTTCTTTTTTCTTTTTCTTAGCAATATTAAAAATAATATTTGAAATACTATTGTTTTTTATCGCAATCAATAAATTCTACAGATATTAGAACCTTTTTACAGAAAAATTTTGTTACGAATGCGTGAAGAGTGTTACAGCTGTGGCATGCAATAGAAAAACAATTGACTAGAAAGTAATTTATCTAAGGGCGTGCATCTTTGTGTACCAGAAAATTCCACAATATTATTTATTTGTTTTATAATATTTACAAGTGAAATGGGGCGTTGTTGGCGCCCTTGATAAGGCCAAAATTTAAAATCCATACTTTGAATGATTTTCAAAAAATAATAACTCATACTATTTATTATATAAATAACCTTAATATAATGTAATCTATGGTTATATCTTAGCAGATATTACAGCCTTTTATTATATTGTAAAGTTTAATACTACTGATAAAGATTATCAGACTTATATGATCACTGAATGAATGGTTTCTGTGTACCTTATTCGGTCACTTTCTAATACGATATACTAATACAAAATTCATTTCCGTACGTACGTATCTCATACAAAGTGAGTGAATATTTGCATATTTCTATAGGGAAACGACTGCATAAGTTACACAGAAATCATTCATTACTTCCATCAAACATGTCAGATAACCAAGTTATCAGACACTTTATTTCAATGGCAAGCTTTTTTTATGGACACATCCGCTACATAAATCTAATGGTTTATTTCGTTTTCAAATCTGATAACCACTCAGCAATGTTACAAACTTCTGTTCACCGAGGATATCAGTTCTGAAAGGTCACAATATTCTATACAGAATTGCATAATGCATCATGAAACATAGTGTTACATTATGTGATGCAAGGCCAAAAAATCTTGCACTCGCAGATCTCTATGTATACTATATTACTTAATAAATTTATAGATTAAATTTAAATTCTTCACAAAAATGACAGTTTGACAATCTAATAATTCATTCTTAAACCTTCAAAATGGACCAACTGACACCGTTAGAAATTAACAAACTTGCTTATGATTATCAAAATGGTATTGGCGTAGAAAAGGATGAACTTATGGCATTCGAGTTATACCTTAAGGCTGACGAGATGGGGAACGCCGCTGGAACGTGTAATGTTGGAAATTGTTATTATTATGGAATCGGAATTGAAAGGGATTTACGTAAGGCATTTGTTTATTATCAAAAATCCGCAGAGTTGGGGGACGCTACTGCAACGCGTAATGTTGGAAATTGTTATTATTATGGAATCGGAATTGAAAGGGATTTCCGTAAGGCATTTGTTTATTATCAAAAATCCGACAAGATGGGGACGTTTCTGCAACGTGTGATGTTGGAGTTTGTTATAATTTTGGAATCGGAGTTGAAACAAATTCATTTAAGGCATTCCTGTATTATCAAAAAGCAGCAGAAATGGGAGATATATTTGCACTAGGTGTATGTTATCATGGAGGATTTGGAGTAGAAAAGGACGAGAAGTTAGCATTTATATATTATGAAAAATCTGTGGAGATGGGATATGTTAAAGGATTAAGAGAAATTGGATATTGTTATAGATATGGAATCGGAGTCAAAAAGAATAAACAAAAGGCATTCGAATATTATCAAAAATCTGCTGATATGGGTGATGTTATTGGAACAAATCATGTTGGTCAATGTTATGAAAATGGAATTGGAGTTAAAAAAGATAAAAATAAAGCATTCGACTATTATAAAAAATCTGCGGATATGGGACATAAAATAGGGACGTTTAATGTAGGATTTTGTTATCATTATGGAATCGGGGTCATAAAAGAAGTATGTAAAGCGTTCGAGTATTATAAAAAATCTGCAGAGATGGGATTAGCTGATGGAATGTACAAGGTCGGCGAATTTTATCAAAAAGGACTCATTGTTGAAATGAATATAGATATTGCCTTTGAATGGTATTTAAACTCAGCTATTACTGAACAAAATTCTACTAGCAAAAAAAAAGGATATTTTCATTGGATACCATTTGAAAATTTTGGAAAAGTTGTAAAGATAGGTGAAGGAGGCTTCTCTACCGTTTTCAAAACAAACTATGGATTATATGAAGAAGTGGCAATTAAGCTTGTAAAAGATTCAAATAATAATAGAGAACCATTTATAAAAGAGGTATTATATTAATATTTTAAATAATAATTTTATTTTTAAAAATTATATTTGGTAATTTAATTTATATTGTTTTTTAGTTGAAAGCTTGCCATAGTTTAAATCAATATTTAGGAATATCAAGAGATGAAAAACAAAAGATTACATTTTAGTACTTAATTATGCAAAGTACGGATCATTAAGCAAAAATCCTTTAAATCTGAATGGAATATCAAATTAAAGATACTCCATGATATCATATCCAATCTTGATCGTATTCATTCTAAAAAATATTTACATCGAGATATGCATCCTGGAAATATCCTGTTGAAAGAAGATTATGAAGCATATATTACTGATCTAGGTTTATCCAAACCGCTTGATGAAGAGGAACAAAAAGAACGTATCCATGGAGTTTTACCTTATATTGCACCGGAGATCTTTCAATCAAAACCATATACTCAAGCTTCAGATATTTATTCATTCGGAATAATTATGGTAGAAATAGCAACTGGTCAAAGACCTTTTAATAATTATAAATTTGATATCAATCTCGTAATTGAAATTTGTGGAGGACTAAGGCCAAAATTTAGACCAGGAATTCCTGATTGTTATATTGAATTAGCAAAGCAGTGCATAGATTCGGATCCAGAAAAACGTCCAACATCTAGAGAAATAATTATTAATCTGAACAATTGGTTAAATATTATTAGAAGGAATAAATATTTAAATATTACTAGAAGTGAAGTCAAAAATAAAATTAAAAGTCAATTTTTAGAATGAAATTAATAAACAATTACCAATAATTAAAGAAAATTTAAAAAATGAATACACAAGTAAACCTTATAGTATAGCAGAAATTAACAAAAGTCTAGCAAAATTGAAAGGTAGTAATGCTGTGAGTAGTATAGAAGTTCCGGTTGATATTTAACAAATCAATTAACTTTACTATGTATTTTTTTAATAAATTAAGTTTATTATTTAGGATTATTGCTACTGTATAAATTTATTAAATTATACTTTATATTTGTACACAGTCTAACTTTTTACTGTTCTAGATTGGCACAATAAAATAATATACATTTTAATCCAATATATTGTTCTCATGAGAACAGCCTTTGAACTTGATATAAAAATAATTATTATATTGATATAGATAATTTTAAAACAATAGTATTTTGTGCATATACTCAACATATTTCAAATGAAAACATAACTGCTATTTGATAAAAATATTCTTAATATTTTGCAAATATATTAATACAAATAATTTTAATTTTGGCTAAAGCTAAATCTAACTCACTGATAGGCTAATTTGCATCAATCTGTTTATCTCCATTCTGGTTAGATTTCAAACATGTGACATATGATTGTAATTATAAGAATATATAGGGTATGGTCAATTAAAGCAGCCCATTTTAACAATTTTTTGAAAAATGAGTTTTCATTAGATTCATATAAATTTTGACACGGTTGACATTTTTTAATTATAAATGAAAGTTGATACTTATAATAAAAAATCATGTTAATATAAAAAAATTACATGAGACTGAGTAAAGTCAAACATTATAAGATTACCCAATAGTTATCTGGTACCTTTAACCAATCAAAATTATGAAATTTGATTAATCTCAAATTAGTCTAAAAATAAACCAAATAATTAAACTCAATTAATTATCTTAAACTAAAATATATGTAAAAATGGGTTGTTTTAATTTACTATATCCCATATATTATTTATTAAAATAAAGACAGTTATTAAAGTTTTTGAAATATTAGTTTGGCTAAAATTTGGGATTTGGGAAGCATGTATAACTGTGCAAGGTTCCACAATCTCAGTGGTCTATATAAAAAAAACAAACTTTTTTATAAAGATAATTTGTTACCTTTGTAAACAACCTTTAGTAATAAAAGTAATCTAACAACTTTAAGTAAAAATAAATTAAAGACATTTTTTTGAATAAATTTTTTGAATAAATTTTTTGGATAAATTGATATAGTTTATATGGCTCATAAGGTAAAAAGAGATAATTTGGCGAAGAGGAGTAATTTGGCAAATTTTGATATCTTATGAATTAATAATCAGAAGCAAATAATTTCTATACTATTTGATTTGTCTCAATGAGATGAATTGAATAGTACCAAGCTCACCTGGTTCTGATTACTGGGTCACAAGATATTTTTGATTATTTGGTATATTAACACTTTATCAAAATTCCCCTTAAGAATCACTTTGTGCAATATATAATTGATAATATTTTGTGATCCAGTGATCAGAATTATATAAAATATATTATTTGATTCATTTTATTAAGATGAATCAAATAGTATAAAAATTATTCAATTCTGACTACTTGATCACTAGGCTTTTCAAAGTCAAATCAAATCAAATATTAGACATATTTAAATTTGATTGAATTGAATAAACCCTTGATTTAAATTTGATTGATCAAATCAAATTAAATCAAATTTATTTGTAATTTTTAAAAAATTTTATAATTTTGGTCACTTTTCAACATTTTTAATTTACACAAAATTTTACTAAGTTAATTGATTTTTTGTATTAAGTAAAAAATGTTCTTCTAATCAAAATAGCCCTAGTTTTATAGAACAATAAAGGCAGTTGTTTTAATAAATTTTGTGTAAATAGCTATTGAATCTATAGTTCAATAAAAATTTTCAAATATTTGTCAAATCAAATCAAATATTTTGTCAATTTGAATTGGATTTGATCTGAAATTTCTGTATTTGAATTTGATTTGAAATCAAATATTTGATTGAATCAAATCAAATCAAATTATAGAACCTTATTGATCATACAAGATACTATCAACTTACCAAATTACCCTACCTCCTAAAATTTAAACTTTTTGATAGAATTTATAATCTATTTAATTACTTTAAAGCATGATATTATATTACTAATTTTATATAAAAAATAATTCTAAATCATATATAAAGTTTACTACTAAAATAAAAATTTTTAAATATTAAAATAAAAAAGTTTTTATATTAGTTAAGTTAACTTTACCAAATTGCCACTTTTTACTTTATTAGTACCTTAATTTATATAGCTTTCTTAAACTCTTTATTCTACTATATCAAGAGAAAGTCAAATTTGTTTGTGGTTCTTTAAACTAGTAATTTGAACTAAAAAATTTTCTTAATCTAATAATTGAACCAAAATATTTGTCATCAACCAATTGTAACTAATTAAGATTACTTCATATTTTATTTTGAGAAGCATTAACATTTATTCAAATTTTTGCCTTGTTTTGCTTTTTACTATAATCAGAACCTTTTGGAACCTCATTTATAATATTATTTATATTTTGTTAACCAATTCTCAACTAGTTATAAGGTCAATTGATTAAGCATTTATTCAAACAGTTACCCAAAATTTATTCTGGTCAAGTTGGTTAACTAATTATAGTTCAAATAGTTCAAATTACTAGTTTTATGATATTTGTTATAGTATTTTTTAAAGTTAAATATCAAATTATAGAAATTCTTTAATGTATTGAATAATGCAATATGAATTGGAAAATAGTAGTAAACAGTGTTTAAAATAGAAATTTTAATTTACCGGTACATGCACCTGTTATATAAAAAATACTGGTTCAAAAAAAAACCTGCATTAGTAGAAGATGATCATCAGATCATTGGGGGCACATAGATGCACACACCGGTTACTTCAAAAAATTCCGGATCATGCACCGTTTTTGCACTGGCCCAATTTTAAAATACCGGTATATGAATATAAAAAACGTTAGATCCGGATTTTTATCATGCTATTTTATACACTAGTAGTAAAATGACCCTTTAAGATTTTATAAATAAAACTTAAATTTTACATATTTTAATATTTGAACTAAATTAAGCTTAACCCTATTTTATCCTAGTACTTATTTCATGGTAAGGCCACACCAAATTGTTTCTTTGTTTAATACAACATAAATATTTTGCAAGAGAGGGGAAGAAGATAAAAAATCAACAACAACTCTAAAAAAATAGCAATTTTATTGGCTGAATAAAATGTAAAAATTTTTAAAAGCCAATACTGCAATTTGATTGGTTAAACTAGTGTTTATTTCTGTTTAAAATTTTAAAAATAGAGAGAGTTTATATTAAACATGGAACCAAATTGGTGTGGCCTAATTAGTAAAAACTTTGATATAGTAAAGTGAAATTTAAGAACTATTATTGGGGAATTTTGTGAAAAAATAACTTTCTGAAATTATATAAATTTTATAAATAACTTAAATTTGCAAGGCCTTCAATAATTTAATTTAAATAATCTTTTTTTATTTTGTAGACTAATAGGCTCTACAAAAGATTATTAAATTGGTCATTGGAAGTTAGAAAATTTGAGACACTTCAGAAACAATAACCCTAGTAATTATTGTAATAAATTATTTTTTTAATTTATTTTTTATACAGTAATATAAATATATTTAAATTATATATACAAATAATATAATAGGGCTTGGTGGCTTAACTTATACAAAAGTGTATATACCCAAAATATTATATCTATACAATTACAAGCTTGTGAATTTTGTGCCATGACTGCATATGTTTAAATTATAGCATATATATCTAGAAATAAACATATATATTCAAAGTAGAATAAATTTGTCCAAAATAGAGCACTAGTTAGCTGTGCAGTATTATTGTACAAAACCAGAAATATAAATTGTAAACAAAAGGCAAAATATATATGCACTTAGTTTGATATAGAACTGCTTTATATATGAATTATATCAAGTAAAAAAGATTTATAGTTAATAAGTTTTTTATGGCATAAAAAATTAGATATGTAATAGAAATTGGATTGTATTATGCTATATTTTTGAATTTTTATATTAAGTTATATATTAAAACATGTTATTCTATAATATTATTCATATTTTATCATATCTAATTAATGTTCATAACTTATTATATACTTTGAAAATTTATTTATATTGCTATCCTATATTTACTTCTTTAAAGATAGTAGGTAAATAGAGCAACCTTAGACAGTGAACACTTTGTATAATCTCACTTGTTACTATGATTATCTAAGTTGGAAGTAGTGATTCTGGCTGATATAGCAAAGTCAGCTAAGCCAAAAATTTTTGGCTTAGCCAGTCAATTTTTTCAAAATTGGCTAATCAATTCTTATTTTTCCAAAAATAGAAAATATAATTTACACATAATTTACATACAAAAACTACAGATATAACTATCCCAAATATAGAAAATAGTTACACAAATATTGAATAATTGTTATATGCTGAATAGCTAATCAAATCGTAAAAAAAATTAGAAAGCAAACCAAAGAAATTTAATCAATATTTTATATTTAAAAATTCTAAATAAACGTTGTTGAATTGTTGAATATTATTATGGGTAGACAAACGTATCTTTATTGATTTGGAACACTTTAAACCATATTACAGTATATATAAGTTATAACCATCGTTATTTAAAATTTTTTGTAATCTATATTTAATAAACTTGAAATTTTTATAGTATTACGCACTGTTAATCTATTGTAGAGACCTTTAAATATTCATAGTTTTGTTCTAAAGCTATATTACACATTAAATCTATACTACTATCTAAAAACTTTTGTAAAAAAAACAAACAAACAAAGTCAATAACTGTTTATTTGTATGCTTCAATATTAAAAAAAACTATATTATGCACACAAAAAAGATCGCACAATACTAACTTTACTTTTCTAAATCATTATTCTAAAAGTCTTTACCTTTTTATTTGTGCAAAAAATGAGATTTTGTTAACATATTAGTAGTAAATTACTTATAACTTCGATCAGTGAAATATGATACAAATGTTGTGGGATTAATTAAGCAAATATATTATAGGGCAAGTAGAGAACTTCAATAATTTACCTTGTTTAATAGAGAAAATAATCAACTGAGCTTCTAAAAAAAGTATTACATGTAAAAAAAAAAATCAATAAGTTGTGTAATAATCTAGTAATTGAAACCTGATTAGGAAATTGGCTAGCTGACTAAGCTGACCAAAATTTATCAGCTAAGCATAGCCGATAAATTTTGATCAACCAGAATCATAGTTGGAAGGGTGTTTTTACAAACCTGAACAAAGAAGATTTAAGGCAATTTGCAATTATAAAAGAGGCTACAATTAAAAGTATATGAAAATACTAATAACTGTTTGATTTGTGTTGTAGTATTTTATTATTGAAAGACTATGAAGACTTGATATTGAACTTGGGGCCCACATCTGCCACTTTTATACTTTTTGAAATTATACAAGTTTAAAGGACTACCTACATCTATTACAGGTACAGTCGCACTCCCATATAATCACACCCTCGGGACTCAGAAATCTGGTGACTATGTAGAGATGTGACAATATAAATTTTTTCTATAAAATCACTTTTATATAAAAAATAAATTATAGTGAATATATAGAATTATAAAATTCGTAAGATTTAATCAAACTTCAACATCGAATTTCTCAATAACCAATGATTATAAAAGGCTCAAATTTTTATCGAATATAGTATCCATATTTAATTATAATATATTAAAATTTCAGCTGAATTGGATCAATAGTTCTTGAGAAATCGCTTGTATACGATAGTCAATTTTTTTAAAAAAAATTAATTATTGTATACTAACAATATATCAAGAACTAACCATCCAATTTAGCTGAAATTTAAATATATTATAAAGGAATATCGATATTATCTATGATATAAATTTTAGCCTTTTTGAATTATTGGTTATCGAGAAAATTGACGACAAAGTTTGATTAAGTCTTACGAATTTTTTAGAACATATAAAATTCGTAAGACTTAATCAAACTTTGGCATCAATTTTCTCGATAACCTATAATTAAAATAGGCTCAAATTTTTACTATAGATAGTAGCTATATTCCTTTATAATATACTAAAATTTCAGCTAAAATGGATTGTTAGTTCCTATGATATTGCTTGTGTACGATAATTAATTTTTTTTAAAAAAATTGACTATCGTTTACAAGCGATTTCTCAAGAACTATCGATCTAATTAAGCTAAAATTTTAATATAATATAAAGGAATATTAATTCTATCTATTATAAAAATTTGAGACCATTTTAATTATTGGTTATCGAGAAAATCGATGTTTAAATTTGATTAAAACTTACGAATTTTTTGTTATACTGTTAGTAAATTCACTATTAAAAATGTGATATTATAGCAATTGTTATTATTTAAAAAAGCTTAAAATTTAAAATTGTGATTTTATAGAAAATTGTGCTTTTATAGAAATAAATTATTTATATTTGTTTGTAAAATTTGGTGATAGTGCTTATATAGTAATTGTGACGTTATAGAAAGAAATTTAATATAAATATAATCGGGACCAAATTTTAAGTGATTAAATAGGAAATGTGACTATGAGGGAGGTGACTATATGGGAGTGCGACTGTATAATATATGCTATAACTAATATGGTCCGGCGCAAAAATATAAATACACAAAAACTAAAAGTTATTTTGTCTACATATAAAAGTTCTTTAGTTTTAACTATTTATTTATAATTTTTTTATACATAATAAAGAAAGACCTAAGCTATATTTTGATATAATTTTTATTATCATTTTATAATAAGTTTATTTTATAATAATTTTTTTAAAAATTCTATTTTTTTTAAAAAAAAAAAGAAAATTTTTTTTTAAAAAAAAAGTATTTTCACCACCAATATGCAACTTTATAAGCTTGTACTATACAACTGCATTGCCATATATATGCTAAATATACAGTTAAAATTTTAACTTAATTGGATTAGTAGTTGTTAAAATATAGATTAAAAACTAATTTATTTTAATAAAGTTTTATATATAACTATAGGCAAAATGTCAATAGTGACCCTTATATAATCGACCAATCATTTTTGAGATTGGCGATCATATTAGATGATCTTTTTTTTTGTTTTTTTTTTATTTTTACTTATTTTATTTTATTTTTTTTAATAACTGTGAATATATTTTTTTTAGTTGTTTGGAATCTTCTCGCTGGAGTTGTCGCTGGAGTCATCGCTAGAGTCGTCACTAGAACCATCACTGAAGTCATCACTGAAATCATTGATAAAGTTGTCACTGGAATTATAATTGGAGTCATTGCTGGAGCAGTTTTTAGATGGGTTTTTAAGTTCTTTGGTAGTTCTTTGTTGTTTTTCAGTAGGTAATTTTGTCATTTTTGGTGATAGGTTTTCATTATCCTTCGATGGTTTTCCTTCATTGTTTTTCAGTAGATAATCTCGGTAGGTTCAAGTCTTTTAGTAGTTTTTCGTCAGTGGGCTTTGTATGTCCTTCAAAGGTTCTGCTTTGTCATTTTTTGGTAGGTAATTTTGGTGTTTTTCAGTGAGTAAGTTCTTTGTCTTTTCATCGGTGGGTTCAAGTTCTTCGGTAGTTCTTCTTTGTCATTTTTCGGTAGGTAAGTTCTTTGTTTCTTTGTATTCTTCTAGTAAGTTCTTCAGTGAGTTCCATAAGTCCTTCAATGGTTCTTTTTTGTCATTTTTTGGTGGGCTTTGGGTTGTGCGTCACCATTTTTATCCGTTTTTATCTCGTTCTGTTTTTCATCTTCTCGTATTTCGTCTTGTGTTTCTTCTCGTTGTTTTCTTTATATATATATTCAACTACAAAAAAATAAATTAATAAATTAAAATTTAAAAAAATAAAATAAATTAAATTAACTGTTAATAAATTAAATAAAAAAAATCCTGTTTTTTCATCCTGTATTTCGTCCTGTATTCATTCCATTTTGTTTTATTTTTATTCTCATTTCGTTCTATTTTCTTTATACATTTAATTAAAAAAAATAAATTAAATTAATAATTAAAATAAAAAAAAAATTAAAAAAAAATAATAAAAAAATAAGGATACACATGATCGACTTTGATTGGTCGATCACAGGGGTAACCATAGTGACATGTCTCTATAAAAATAAAATAACACTCATAACTATATAGTAATTTTATATTTAGTAATTATTGTTGGGGATAATGCTGAAATCAGATGATGCTGAAATTTGGGGTCTCGATTTGAAACTATAAGCCCTGCTAAAATCCACATATACTCTTTAAATATCAAATCTACACCCAAACCTTACCCTAACCTTATAAGACAAAGACGAAAAAATCATCTCAAAAAAATCTTTAAATTTCAGATCAAAATAAATCGAAATTTCAGAATCATCTGATTTCAGCATTATCACCGACAATTATTATTAAATATTTAAAATTTTATATTTTAACAGCTACTAATTCAATTAAGCTAAAATTTTAACTATATATTTAGCATATATATAACAATATACTTGTACAATAAAAACTTACAAAATTGTAAATTAGTAACAAAAATATAGTTATTCTTAAAAGGTATTTTTTTTGCTTTTTTTAAAAAATACTAAATTTTAAAAGCATTATTACACAACAATATATATATAAAAAGATAATAAATTTTATTTCATAGATAGTATAGAACTTGGTTTATTAGTACAAAAAATTATAAATAGATAATTAAAAATTAAAAAACTTTTATATATAGATAAATTAATTATTTAATTTTAATTTATTTATATTTTTGCATTTTACAAATTGAAAAAATAAGTATTAATAAAAATTTCTACAGAAATAAGATTTTTAATAAAATTTATATTAAAATAAATATGCTGACCTGAGTAATAAATAAATGCATTTAAATGCTTAAATTAAATTTCAAAAATTTTTTTTTATTATAAGATACATTGTTTATCTACATTTTTGCACTGGACTAAATTAATAAAATACATAGTATAATTGTGCTGATATTTATTACCTAATATCTATTTACTATAGGGGCTTATCCCCACCCGCAGATAAGATCTATAAATAGAATTTTAGCCAATTAAATTTAACTGATGTAAGATTTTTCTTGACCCCCACCCCCTAAAATATTATCTAATAAATATTAGCATTCTAACTATAATAGAGATAATATATATGAAATAAATAATATATGTATAATAAATAAAATATATAATAAATATTTCTCAAATATGACATGCTTTATATATGTTATTTATAATACTTTTGCTCTTAGCAATCGCTCAGCCAATCAGATTGCAACTTTAAGAATAATTCTTTAATACTTTTGATCTTGTGAACTAGTAATTGTACAGAGACAATTTATAGCTTATTAGAACTATCTCAGTGAGCTAAATCAAATGGTAGTTTTTTATTAAATTCTGATCTCTAGATCAAAAGTTATAGCTATTTTCATGTTTTTCTATAGGTTACCAATATTATAACTTTTTTATATACTTTATTGTTTGTTTTTTATATCTGGATAACTTACTATGAAAGTATATATAGGCTTTTCTTCTGCTTATCAAGCAGCTTAATATAGTTTTTTAGCATTGTACAGCGCTATATATTTTTCTATTTTCTATTTTTTTATATATTATAACTATCATTCCAACAAGTTATTCAAAGCAACTGTATAATCTGTATATAGCTGTTAACTCAACAAGCTATAAAACTTATTTCTTATTCCTACCCTGCATAACTGTTATTTGACAGGTTATTGCGAAATTTGAACATTATTAAGAGCAGAATGGGTGGGTTAATATAATCAGAATAAAATTTAGATTTACAAAAAATAACAAGTTTACTTTCTTTATAAGCTTTATTGCTATTAGTATTGTTACAAGTGACTATAGCCTTCAATATAGTACTTGCAACATAGCACATTTTTATTGTCCCTAATCATTCGAATGTTTTTTAACCTATTAAAAGGAATCCATTCTATTACATCCTCATATTTAGTTGCTTTAAGTTGAATATTTTTGATGCAGTTATCAATTTTTTTATCACCACTTGTCCATCCTTGAGCGGTTATTTGGGAGTCACATGACTGACACCATGCTGGTGATGTATTATATTGGTTGCAATTTTTACATTTTCCATAATCATGAGACCTTATAGACCAAAATTTATCAAATACTATCAGATATTCATTGGTTGTTGTATTTTGAGTTAATCCATAAACTTTATACTCTTTATTCTCTAATTGTGTATAATCTTTAAACTAATTAAATGCGTTAAATAAAGAAAAAAATTATAAATATATCCTAATTAAAAGTCAAGTAAATATAATAATTAAATAAAATTTCCACTCACTTCATTTAAAAAACCTAACAAATTCTGAGTCTAGATAGTGTTTTAAGATTAACTTCGCATGATAGTATGCGTGACTGGGTGTATCCGCCAGGTTTGCCAGAAATTATTCGAATACCATCTAACCATATTGCTGCATATGTTGAACTAAAATCATCTCTATTAATTATTTGAATGTTATTTAATCTATTAAACGGAATCCATTCGATTACATCCGTATATTCAGTGGCTTTTAATTGAAGTTCTTTGATGCTATCATCGATTTTTTCATTGCCACTTGTCCTTCCTTGAGCGGTTTTTTGAGGGTCACAGGTTTGACACCATGCTGGTGAAGTATTATATTGATTGCAATATTTACACTTTCCATTCCAATAATTGATGGCTCTTTTAATTAACCAATAACAAATGAAGAAGAGGAGACCCGCAACGATCCACTTGGAAAACTGCTTTATTATGTTCAGCATGTAAGCTTTCATATATGATTTGTTGGAGTTATTTGATTTGAGATTACTGTGCGTAGTACTTAAAAAAAAAAAAAAAATTTAATACTTCCACATTTGGCACCAATTCAGTCAGGTGCCCAGATTTCTGGAGTAGCAATTCAAGACATTTGCAGTTCTATGACGTAGAATGTATGTTACTATCTTTTTGAGGGAATAATATATATAAATAAGGTAGCGATTGCAACAGTTGGCAATTTTGGCACAGTTGGATGATTTTAACCTTTATGAGTACGTATTAACCCTCGCGAGGGATCAAAACTTCGTACAAATTAAAGATCTATAACAGATAAGGGTGTGATTTAAGCTACGAATGGAATAATGGTTGCTTATAATATTTTGTAATACTGTTCGTATTTAATCCATATATTGAATTCATTTGTATTTCTTAAGTAATATTAATATAAAGAGAAAATTCTAATTTATAATTATGAGAGTTTAGTATACTTATTTTGATGCAACAATATTGTGATATTTTAAAGATCCCGAATATTCTACAAGTACATACGTACGTACGTGCGCAATTGTTAAAATCGGACGGCGAAGCTGCTTGCATCATGCATGATCTGCACTACGTATATACCGAAAATATTGATTAACTAAATATAAAAGGTATTCTGTATCATACAGACAAGTTAATTTTGGGAATTTCAATAAAATTGTACTAACGACATGCGTACTAATTATTGCTCGACCAGATGACTTTATTTAGACAAGGAAGAATAGATGGGAATTCCATTCGCTATCATTACAGGTTTTACAAGCTCTATATCAAATATGTTTAAATGGCTATATCCCTAAAGGAATCTTATATCCAAAACAATGATTCACATCTTATAACTCATTACATATCTATGACCACTTTATAAACATGTCGTAGTCAGGAAGGAATTACATAGCTATAAAGAGAATCGGTTATGTAGTATTATCTGATGCGTGAATGTTATTAAAACATAGCTCTTGTACTGCCCACAACAGTCTCGGAGGTCGTTGCACTGCCTACAGCAGTCGCGCAGACTAAACACAAAACACCAAGTCCCTGCACTACCTACAGCAGCTTCGAACCAAACATCAAACATGAGTCCTTGCACTGCCTTCTGCGGCCGGTGCCTAATTGCCAACATGAAGTCCTTGCCCTGTCAACGGGGTCGCAGAGGCTATCATTACAAACCAAAAGCTTATTAAACGATCGCTCTTAGGTTACAATACCAAGACATCGGTTGGATGATAGAGCCAGTCTTTACTACAAGGCGAGCGATAGCGAAAAGAAAGATACTCTTCCCTACTCACAAAAGACCCTTAAAATACATTACGGATTAATACTCAGAACCATATGATTACCCCTTTACCCATTCTCTAACGGTCATATCAATTTATATTTCAATAACCGGAAAAATTCTTGTACGTATCTATCAAGATACCATAAGGCTGTACATAAGTTAAACTAGTTGTAGATCAGGTAAAACAATGATGGGTTGAATTTTATCGTGTAACGTTATCACCCATGACCAATAAAAGATCTAATTTGGTGTAATGTAACACAATCAAGAAAATTCAAAATAAAACGTCTCAAAACGTCTCTTCCCACTTTTTTGAACAAACAAAAATTTTCCCTGAGCGATTTATAACCTAAATCCAAACCCTAACTGGGCACTCACCTTAATCTAACCTTACATAAACGAACTTGAAAGAATTTTGGTACTAATCACGTGGAGGTGAATTTTTTATGGCTATAATGGGTAAGATGTTGTCTACACGCGTAGTAACCTATAAAATTACATGATTGTTTTGCCAATCCACCAATCAAATAGCTTATACTGTGATAAAATATTCAACTATTATTGTAGTATAAACGCAAACGAAATTCGGATAATGATAATGATAAAGAAAATGAGCAACCTTTAAGTAAACGAAGTAAATCCAAATTGTCTTATTCTCAATGGAACTTTAAAAAAGTATGCAATTTCTACAAAATTGACAAAAAGAAGACCTATCATTATTTGCATTTCCTTCTTTAAAATGCGAATGCGCTGACCTAATTGACAAAAAATCATGAAAAATCACAACTTTGTAAAGGAGCTAAAATCCCAATATAGGGCTATCCCTATCGGGAATGAGGCATCAAGAAGCCTTTACATTAGCTCTTATTGGTCGCTGTTTCAAATTTACTTCAAAATCAATTTATTATCTGCTCAGAAAAACAATTTCTGGTCCAAATGGACATGGGCCATTGGATTATGCTTTAGTAACTTCTACAAGCTTCAAAGTATTTGGAGCTGTTGAAGTTAAAGCTACTGATTATTTACAGGGCATTGCACAGAACACTGTGCAATGCGAATCTATATTAACAAATGGAAGAAAAACTGTTTTCAAAATCATCACTGATTCCAAGAAATGGTTTTTCTTAAAATGTTTTTCGGATGATAATGGAAACCATATCTTCCAGTTATCAAAACAAATGTTGTTGTTTATGGGATAACTATATGGAAAATAGGGTAGGGAAAGCTATTAAAACACTTGTATGGTTAATTAATGTTACAGAAATTTTAAATGAAAATTAACTAGAATAAACACTTAATATCATCCTATCTAAAAAATAATCAATGGCTTGTAGGAAAATTGAGCTTCCATTTTTAATTAATACCAGAGATCCACAAATTTTCTTTTATTAGCCACGTATAATTTTCTAAAATGCATAAGAATCGTAAACACCACCCTTTGGTTTTTTGATAAAATTACATTATGATGTTGAGAAGGTAATTTGGATATTGTTGAAATTTTATAGAGATTTTCCTGGAATGATGAAACTTTTGAGAGTTCACATGAAATCCATCGAGAACACTTTTATGTTCTAAATAAAATGAGAAAAAGATAAAAGAGTTAACTTAATATTATCAACATATTACGTGTATACACTTATATGCGTATTATTCACCTGGTAGTAATGACAAATTCAGAAAATAATACTCTACATTGTTTGCATAACCCGTTCTAGTTTACAAGTCTCATTAAATAGCCATTTAACTAAAGAAAATAATCAGCTTTTTCAAGATTAGAAAATTTGCGCCGAGTATCTGTTTCATTTATGAACAAATTTGCAAATTTGATTTGACAGTAATGTTTTTTTTCAAATGCCTAATCGCAGCAATAGCTTGTTGTCGTGTACCTAAAAAAAAACCCCCATTTTTTTTAGTCAGTATCTCAATAAAAGTATTCCAAGTAATAAATATATTATTATTTACCATTAGCATCTTGATCTTGTTTAGAAAGCCTCAAGTTAAATAAAATCCAATATAATAGTTCAAATGTAAACTGATCATTAAAGATTATTCCTCACGATATACACGATATATATGATTACCAGCAAGTGAAGCTCCAAGATGTTTAGTATAATCAGGATGTGCAGAAAGATTATCTAAACGTTTTAATAACGATTTAATGTTCATCGGATTTTCATCCATTTGCTATATAATAAATAAATGATAGTATAAATAATAACTATAGGACAGATAAATTGCGGAGAGCGAAGTATTGTTTATATGTAATATGTTAAGTTTAAAGCATAATTAGTGTGACACATGATGAATTTTGTGGTAATTATAATAGAACAGAATGAAATCTGAGTTGCGAGGTAGTGAAATCCACTTTGTAGATCGTGTTAGGGTAGGTAATCTGCATTTTATTATGTTTTTTATTATAACTAGCCAGTAACTTCTATTTTCCTGTACCCACGAGTTTTATAGAAACCGTAAAATAATAAAATTATATTCTAAAATATAACATTAAATGTTTGATGCGGTCTGTGAATTAGTCGTCATGATGAAGATTTATAATAAGACAAGAAACTATTCTTAGGTTTAATAAGTTTAAATTATAGTAGCTTCACTTATACTGCAGTATTACCGTAATCACTTACGAGAATTAACAAAGGTAGTAGTACCTCGATCCTATTCTTTAATTAAAGGCCATTCAAATCGAATCTGAATACTACTTTGTATATAACTTGAATCTGGACGAATCTGGATTCAATTATTCAATCCGTATTTATATGAATCGTTAGTATGATGGGTGGCACTTCGTGCCACCCACGTTGATCAGTACATTTGGTCAGTGTTGGCGATTTTTTGCGGCCAATTTTTTTAGCAATTGGCTAATATTTAAATTTCGGTCAAAAATTTCTAACTTACAGAATTTAAAAAAGACCATACTGTATTAGATTGCTTGTTATGGTTTAGTTATAAGGCATTAATAAATTATTTATAAGGTATTAAATATAAGAAAAAAAATTTTAATCTTTATTTTTTTTAACAAATAAATAGTATTTGAGGCTTAAATACAGTTAATATAAAGATTAACGTTAATAGGATAAAGTAGATAAAACATGTAATTTTTATATCATAGAATAGACATAAGCCATTCGTGTCAGTGAAGTTTTAAATACACTGCCGCCATGTTCGGGAATCGATCTTTTTGAAGAAAATCGACGCGGATCTGCTAATCTGAAATCGAGACCTACTAGAATGTGTAACAAGAAATTTTTCATCAAAAAAAGTATAAATAAAACGTAAGTTTGCAAGGTGGGTGGGTGGTCAGTACTCAAGTAATGGTTTACGAATTCGAAATAGTAAAATAAAGAGTATACAGTAATGTATAGAGTATATAAAAATGTAAATAATTTTTTAGGCTAATTTGGCATGATCTGATTCCTAAAGGAGAGTATACAAGGCAAAGACAGGTTGATCTTTGATCAAGTATTTTCACGGTAACTAAGGAAAAATTTATTTGTTTTAATTAAAATAATACAGTATAAAAAAAAATCGAAAAAAAAGGAAAAAACCAAATATAGAAAACAACCATCGTACAAGAATAGTACAGAAGTATGTATTCTACGTTAATAATTAATAAATAACTAGTGCGATAGGTGGCGCATTCGCGCCACCCATCTTATATAGTTTTTATAGTTTTTTCAATCATATTATTTGTTAAAAATTACATCACAGAACTCATATTACAGAACTTACTATCTATTGTGTTAAATTTGAATAAGTTGCATCGGAGCTATCGTGATTTTATTAAGAATTGTTATTGCGGCCCCGATATTTTTGTCTCAATATTTAATATTGCAAAGACAAATTTGAAGAATACACAGTAATAATTTCTAATAAATGGGTTGAAAATCTTGTACCAAGATAATCGCTGATATATGATATTGGTCGTATTCAAATATTTTCATACTCCCCATATTTGTTTAAATATAATAATGGTCGTATTCAAATATTTTCATACTTTCCATTTTTGTACCAACAAGATAACCGCTAAAATATAATACTGGTCGTATTTAAATAATATCAACAATTAGATACTAGTCCAAAGATTAAAATTAGTCATAACAGATTTCTAAATTCGAATAATAAGAAATTAATTCGTGCACTTAGCTAAATTTAAGCTTATTGACTAAACGTTGTGACGTATTAGTTTTCTCGTATAATTGTAATTAAATAATTAAAAATTTTAAAACAATAAAGATTCTAATTTTTACTGATTACGTTGGGTAATTGTTTCGAAAATAAGCTTATTGTCTGTGTCTGAGTGAAAAATATTTTATGATGGCTTTTGAAATGTCTGCTAAGCCCAAGCAGCCTTGGATCACAAATCAGAACTTTTTTTGTAACATCATATCAATTTATAAATTAGAAAAGCTACTCATAAAAATTTGTTCTAAAAAATTGCATGTCTCATAATATCGATATCGATGTTTTTATTGATAATTTAACTTGTTTTTATTTATGCTGAGCAATTGGCTTAAAAGTTTACTGATTATGCTAGGTAATCATTACCTGATAATTGTTTAACGTATTGTTTGTGTATAATGAAGAAACATTATGTATTTTCTGACTTTAAGTCCGAGTAACTTTGAGATCATAGGCCTGACACTTCTTTTAACACTGCTTTTGACGATATGTCTAAGTTTCATATCAATTTATAAATTAGGAAAACCACTTATTTTTGTTTATGTTGGTAATGGCTTCAAAAGTTTACTGTTTATACTGGGCAATTATTTGTATCTGAGTGAAGAAAAGTTTATAGTGGCCTTGAAAACACATTATTATATAAGTGCAAGCTTTTTTACTCGTTGCTCGATATTTTATTCGCCTTCTTAAAGAAAGCTATTTTGTTAACAACTTTTTATAAGAAAAAAATGCAATTTGAAAAAGTTTTGGCAATTTTGATGCTAATTGCCCAATTGGCAATTATTACCCTTCCTGGGCGCTGGAAGCAAAGGGGAGTATTAGATAATAAATTTATTATTAAATAAAACAGCTCTAATTATCAACTTTATAATATTCTATTATTAAAAAAACATCGCTAAATGTTTATATGTAAATTAAATAAAACATCTCTAATTATTTATAATATGGAGTGATCCGTATTAAAAGGGCCCATTTTTACATTTATCTTTTGATTTTCGGACTGATCCGGGATTAATTAAATTTCACGATTTTGATTGGTTAAAGACGGCAGATGACTATACGTAGAGCCAACACGTCACGAGAGTAACCGATCCTCATTCTTGATTTTTTATTATGCAAATCGACTTTCATTAATAATTGAAAAACATCAATCATGTCAAAATTTACAAGAATTTAATAAAACACATTTTTCAAAAAATTGTAAAAATGGGCCCTTTTAATACGGAGCACTCCATATATGTAAATTAAATTATTAGAAAGTAAGTACAGCATAAGATTTTCTATAATTAAAAACTTATAATAATCTACTATTAAAAAACATCGCTAAATGTTTTTTTATAATTATTAGAAGGTGGTGAGTATATGACTACTTATGAACTAAAACTTTATAAAATTTTTTTATATTTTATTAAATAAAATATTTACAATTATTAGATTGTGAGTATAAGACTACTTATGAATTAAAACTTTTATAATAGTGATTGGAACCATTTAACCATTTAAAAATTGCTCTATAGTTCCGGGCGGAATTATGTTGGTCGTGGGCCGGAATTATGTTGGTCGTGGGCCGGAATTATTTTAATGCCGGCCAAATTAAACGATTAAACGATTAAGCGATTAAGAAATTTTAGGCAGTTCCAATCCTACTTTATAATAATCTAATAAATGAAATGGTTCTAATTATTTATATGCAAACTAAATTACTAGCTAGTGAGTATAAGCCTATATTGTAAATTTAATAATCTTCTATTAAATAAAGCATCCCTGATTATTTATATGTAAATTAAATTAATAGACGGTGAGTATAAGGCTATTTTATGAATTAACTAGCACATGATCATGTGGCGGCTTCGCCGCCAGGTATGATTTAATATCGGGCATGTTAAACATTACTAATAAGTTTAACTTTTTTAAATTTGAATGATTTGGTCTGATATAATGGGATAAGTCTTTATTGATTTGCGATCATAGATATGATTTATGCATAATTAAAGTGAAAGGATATAGTCTCAGAAATAGACAAGATGTTATCTGTGTATCAACGTAAGATGTTGCGTATTTAATCCATGGTATTGGCAGACGGTTTCCCAGGCTTAATAATTAAGTGGGCATTAATGTGAAAGTGACTATCATAGATAGGATTTGCCTGATCGGTTAACTATTATCGGTCTATTTGTGATTATCCTTGATAACGAACTTAGAAATTATATAGGCTTAAAGTATTAGAAAACAAAAAAAAATTTGGTAAAGAAGATTACGAAAGAATTTATCATATAAAATTAGAGAATGTGTAATGTAGGATAAATGTAATGTTTATTATTAATAAATTCGAATTCATTAAGAGTTTAATAGGAGAATAAAATTAAGTGATCTATTCACTATCTTTTAAGCTTTTAAAAAAAAATTAAATTGAATTCTATCTCTATCTCGATCTTTATCAAGATGATTCGATCTGAAATAAATATAATACTCAGATTATGTAGATAAGAGTATTAGCTTAAGTTTTTGCATTATTAGAAAGTTTAGCGGTATGTACAAAGTTATCTAGATTTAGAACTTACATGTAATGTTTCAATTTTCCTTTTTTTTTGGTCGATTATTTGCATGTAGAGTTTACGTATAGTTAATATGTGACTAGAACTATGAGAATAGTAAAAGTAATCATTTTTAAGTGAAATTTTGGAGTTAACAATTATTTTTTATTATTCTTGCACAATGTTTATAAATGTTCTTTCGAAGGTCGTGTGGTTTCTATAGTGATTTTTGGTAGTAAATGAAATTTAAATTGTAAGTTATATGTAAGTTACACAAGCTAGTAATCTAAATAAGTGAAAAAGGTAAAGCGTCATGCTAATGCTGTGAGTCTTGTGAATTAAATAAGCTAAAGTAATGTGATAGCTTAAATTACTTACTAAATCTTTGTTCAAATTACTTATTAAACCATTGCTCAAATTATTTTTTATACCAGTGATATAAGTGGTGCTTCGTGCCACACATCTTAATTAATAATTTTTTAACTATAATAGATTTTACTAACTATTGCAGTACATACTGTATGCAGTTAAATTATACTTAGATTGTTTGAAATTACAATTTCGTTTAAAGTTCTCCCCATTTTCAAGAGTTCCCCTTTGAAATTAAACAGGCCAATCAGAACGTTCATTATGTCTGAGATTCCAACTTATAAGCAAAACAATAATAGTGTGGTTATTTTTGAAATATAACATAATGTTTGTATCGAAATTATGTGATTTCGATCATGAAAATTCTGTTACAGAATTTACTTACCATTCTGGTGAACAAAGCACATAGTTGAATTAGTTTGCATTAAATTATCATAAAAAATCTTGCTATGAAACTTAC
>QKWP01001980.1:68401-82387 GCA_003550325.1 Gigaspora rosea
TAGTACTAGATCTAGTACTAGTACTAGATCTAGTACTAGTACTAGATCCAGTATAAAAAAACGTAAAAAAGCAAATTTCCTTTTTTGAATATTGCGAGGAAATTGTTTTGATGATCATATGCACAAGAATATCACAAATTACCGTAAGCAGCAGAACCACCAACCGTTTATAGCAAAGGCTAATTACACCACATTACACAGCTTAACTATTTTTGGGAAAATGGATCGAGCAAAATTAAATATTGTTAAAAACTTAATAATAATATATTAAATAAAACATTTTAATTATTTGTACTTAAATTACTAGCGAGTGAGTATAATACTGTTTTATGAATTAAACTTTATAATATTGTAATCTGCAATTAAATTAGATATCTCTTATTTATATGTGAACAAAATTATTAGATCGTGAGTATAATACTATTTTATGAACTAAAACTTTATAATAATCTGCATTAAATAAGATATCTCTTATTTATATATGAACTAAATTACTAGGCTGTGAGTATAAGGCTAATACATTTTATAAGCTAATTTTTTCTAATTTTATTAAATAAAATATGAAATTAAATTACTAGGGAGTGAGTATAAACTATTCTATATATTTAATATTTAAAATCTTACTAATAATTTGCTATTAGATAAATATCTCTAATTATTTAAATAATTAAATTACTAGGGAGTAAGTATAAGACTTTTTATAAGTTAAAACTCTACATAATCTCTATTAATTAAGCAAAAGATTTCTTTATATGTTAACTACATTATTAGGATGTGAGTATAAAACTATTTTATGAGTTAACCTTTATATAATAGTTTACAATTAAATAAGGCAACTTGAATTATTTATATATATCATAATTTAAAATTACTAGCCGGTGAGTATAAGACTATTTTATAATCTTAAAAATTTTTACAGTAAGTTTATTATAAAATAAAATATCTTCTATTTTTATATAAATTAAATTAAATTATTAGCCGGTGAGCATAAGACTAATACATTTTATAAGCCATATTTTTATAAGTTTATTGAATAAAATATTTATAATTATTAGGTTGTGAGTATAAGACTAATACATTTTATAAGTCTTTTTTTTTATAAGTTTATTAAAAACTTTATAATAATCTACTATCAAAAAAAACATCGCTAAATGTTTTTTTATAATTATAAGATGATCGTGAGTATAAGACTACTTATGAACTAAAACTTTATAATTATCTACTATTACTGTGTTATATGAAATGTTTCTGACTATTTATATATAAACTAAATTGCTAGCTTGTGAGTATAAGCCTATATTGTAAATTAAAAATTTTATAATAATCTACTATTAAATAAAGTATCCCTAATTATTTATATGTAAATTAAATTATTAGCCTGTGAGTATAAGGCTATTTTATGAATTAAAAACTTAATAATAATATATTAAATAAAACATTTTAATTATTTGTACTTAAAATTACTAGCGAGTGAGTATAATACTGTTTTATGAATTAAACTTTATAATATTGTAATCTGCAATTAAATAAGATATCTCTTATTTATATGTGAACAAAATTATTAGCTCGTGAGTATAATACTATTTTATGAACTGAAACTTTATAATAATCTGCATTAAATAAGATATCTCTTATTTATATATGACTAAATTACTAGGCTGTGAGTATAAGGCTAATACATTTTATAAGCTAATTTTTTCTAATTTTATTAAATAAAATATGAAATTAGATTACTAGGGAGTGAGTATAAACTATTCTATATATTTAATATTTAAAATCTTACTAATAATTTGCTATTAAATAAATATCTCTAATTATTTAAATAATTAAATTACTAGGGAGTAAGTATAAGACTTTTTATAAGTAAAACTCTACACAATCTCTATTAAACAAAATATTTCTTTGTATGTTAACTACATTATTAGGATGTGAGTATAAAACTATTTTATGAGTTAACCGTTATATAATAGTTACAATTAAATAAGGCAACTTGAATTATTTATATATAAATTAAAATAACTAGCCGGTGAGCATAAGACTATTTTATAAACTTAAAATTTTTACAGTAAATTTATTATAAAATAAAATATTTTCTATTTTTATATAAATTAAATTATTAGCTGGTGAGTATAAGACTAACACATTTTATAAGTCATTTTTTATAAGTTTATTGAACAAAATATTTATAATTATTAGATCGTATGTATAAGACTACTTATGAATTAAACTTTATAATAAGGATTGGAGCCGTTTAACCGTTTAAAAATTGCTCTATAGTTTCGGGCTGAATTATGTTGGTCGTGGGCCGGAAGTATTTTAATACCGGCCAAATTAAGATTAAACGATTAAGAAAATTTTTAGGCGGTTCCAATCCCTACTTTATAATAATGTAATAAATGAAATGGTTCTAATGATTTATATGTAAATTAAATTGCTAGCTGATGAGTATAAGCCTATATTGTAAAATTAAAAATTTTATAATAATCTACTATTAAATAAAGCATCCCTAATTATTTGATGTAAATTAAATTATTAGGCTGTGAGTATAAAGACTATTTTATGAATTAAAAACTTAATATTAATATAATATTAAATAAAACATCTCTAATCATTTGTACTTAAATTACTAGTGGGTGAGTATAATACTATTTTATGAATTAAAACTTTGTAATAATCTACAATTAAATAAGATATCTCTTATATATGTGAACAAAATTACTAGCTCGTGAGTATAAGACTAATACATTTTATATGCCAATTTTTTGTAATTTTATTAAATAAAATATTTATAACTATTAGATCGTGAGTATAAGACTTCTTTGAATTAAAACTTATACTAATCTACTATTACTGTGTTAAATGAAATATTTCTAACTATTTATGTAAACAAATTACTAGCTCGTAAGTATAAGCCTATATTGTAAATTAAAAATTTCATAGTGACCTAATATAAAATACAAAATCTCTAATTATTTATATGTAAATTAAAATACTAGGCGGTGAGTATAAGACTATTTTATAATCAAAACTTTATAATAATTCACTATTAAATAAAAATCTCTAATCATATATATGTAAATTAGATTATTAGAAAGTAAGCATAAACTATTTTATAAATTATAAACTTGTGATTTTATTATTAAATAAAACTTGTTGATTTTAGGATATAGCGATTATGTATTATATAACAAAATAGTTATATCAATGTATTGTTATGTTAGAATTTTTGTTTATAGTATAGATATTATTTGGCTGATTTTAGGATATAGCAATTATGTATTATAGTTATATAAATGTATTGTTATGTTAGTTAGAATTTTTGTTTATAGTATAAATATTATTTGGCTAATTTTGTATTTTATAAGTTACTCTTAGCCAATTCTTACAATTTTATTTTTATTAACTATAAATTTTATATTAGCTCTCTGTATATATGCAATTTAGATTATATGTTCAAATTGTAACTTTGAAAAATTCTATTCCTCGGAACTGTAGGAAAAATAATCAATTTATATACCGTTCCTGATATGGTTCTAAAAAGAGCTTCTAAACTCTATATTACGATAGTTAAGTATATAAAAAAACTCTTTGTTTTTCCAATACACTTACACAAAAAATAGTAAAGATATCGTGACAATACTGTAGATAAATTTTATTTATAGTGTTCTGATATGATTATAATCACTTTATTAATAAAATTTTAATCGTACTGGAAGATTTAGAGGATACGCCTTATATTCTAAAAAAAAAAAATGCAGTACAGATTTTTTGTATAAAGTTGATTATTGATGGGAAAAATGCGCATTTTATAATAACATGCGCACGTTATATAAAATGCTCATTATATAATTTTTGGAATTTATATTTTCCATTCGGAAAATATCGGATACGTCTCAAATTTTTACCCCGATCTTGCACCTTCTTTTATGTCATTCGTTTTCTTTTCGGAATTTTTCGAGACTTTTGCATCCATATTCCTTAATTCCGCCCGACAATACGCTCCCTGGCCTAAATAATATATACTTTAATTTTCCTATATAAAATTTAGATAGGATAAAATGCGCATGATTCCGAGACATGCGCATGAATGCGCATTAATGCGCATGATTAAGGAATCATGCGCACGCATGAAACCGTCTCTAGATACGATTAGAATAACGCATCTTGTTCATATGAAATTTGACACTACAGAATGCAGGATTGAATTATTAAAACAAAAAGCCATACTTTATTATGTCAAAATTTTTAATTTACTCTCTAGTTTCTTTTAAATTCAGCAAGTTATATTATTTTGGCATAATAAACTACTAGTTTAATGTATGTGCTTCGCTACGTGTATAAGAACACATCCAAAAATTTGTGCAACATCCGATCAGATTTCAACATGTGCAAGTTTAGAGTAGCAATACCTTATTTAGGTGCGTAGGTCAAATATGGGTTACCCACGATTGTTGAAAACTCAAAGTTTTTTCTTTAAATTTCATATTACATACGGGAATTTGGTAGATCGACATAAAACTACGAACTATAAGAATCGCTGAGAAAATTAGTAATTATCAGATAATCTGGACGACAAAAATTCCGAACAAAAATTTTAAATTCTAGAAATCAATCATCTAAATCTTTAGTGGAACGTAATTTTTTCTTAGTATTTGATAATGTATTCACTATTTTTTTTTATTAATAACATGTTTTTTTTTTATCTATTGCGGAGCAATTGTTCTTGCACTTGGCACTTGCACGCGTTTGCGCTTGCGCTTGTTCTTGAATTAAGAAAATTATTAAGATCGTTATACAAAACGCTTTCAAATTCATGAAACATTTGATTGACTTTTTTTTAGCTATTTTTCGCTCAAAATAGTTTGTATATATCAGGTAATCAAGTAACAGAAGCAAATTTGGAAACATCACGTTTCACGATTTTAGAGTTGTTTTAAGAGCGTTAACGATTTTAAGAAAGTTGTTTACAGGTAGGGTGAACGTAAAAGGATCTGTGATCTAGGTTGGTGATCAGGTGAATTCGGAGAAGTCACGACACGGGAGGGAGACTTAAAATTTCCTGGGGATGCGGGAAATTTATTAACCAGGTATAAGTTGATTTGAAATCACCGTCTGACGCTGATAATGCTAAAGAAAGCAGTTTTCCAGTACAAAGTTTAAACTTAAAAAAAACTTTACTATGGACGAAGGGTGAACAGAATCGAAGCCACGTGGACAATTTAAAAAATTAAAAAAGGTTCATTACACAAATCAAGTCTTAATAAACCAGTACATTGAGTCTTGCAAGTTAAAGTCGAATTTAAAAGATGAGTATATTATTTTATTATTATGTTTTATTTAAAAGTGGACGTGGAACTTATCACCAACTTTTAGATGGAAAAGTAAATATTCGACCTTGATATTAAAGTTTAAAATATATATATATATATAAAAAAGCGAAAAATGTTCCTGGACTAATTTTATGTACCTTTATTGAATTTAGGGGTTATATACATTTTAACTTCTTAGGAGGTTTACGCTTAAGTTTGAGCGGATTCGCTTTAGGCGAGACCAATTTAATTCGATGGTTTACGTTACATTCCTTTCTCAAAAGAGGGTGGAAGGGATAATGGAGCGTATATATAGTAAATTTTAATAATTATTCAATCGGAGAGTATCGGGCTGGGCTTGCTCGTCTTCTATGTTTGTTCTTTTTTTTTTCGGAAAGTTTTGGAACCTTACAATTAATCTTAATTCCACCCGGAATTATGCTCTCCGGCCAAAATTATATATGTATATCTCAAAAACTTTTTTATAATAGAGAGAGGGGGAGAGGAGAGGTAACGTAAACCACCGAATCGAATTGGTCTCGCCTTACTTTGAGCTCATGGCGCAAGGTATGTGTAAGCGATAGTTTGGGTGTTTACGCGCTTGCATAGAATAAGTCACCATTTTTGTATACACGATTAAAATCTATACAAGGAACGAAAATAAACATAGGGAATTGGTAGAAATAGAAAAAAATATACAAAGAAAAAAATATATAAAAAAAATATGCAAGATAATTATTTATATAGTGCGTATATTTCTAATTTAGGACTTCAATAAGAACCAATATAGTGTCTAACATAGTGTCTAAAGAAATTTATGGAATTTGCCTTATATTGCGCCAGAAATTTTTGATGAAGAGCCGTATATAGCAGCAACTCATTCGTATAACTTAATGGAGATATTACATGAAAATCTTGTACATTGCCACAATGGGAAACATGCAATAATAACTTAAGACTGATTATTGTTAAGGAGATACCACAATGCTATATAAAACTAATGGGAAAAATCACCAGAAAATGACTACCGATAAAAAAAGTTTATGAAATTTTTACAAATGGAAAGATGATGAAGAAATATTAATAGAAGTATCTGAATCTAAAAAAAGTATTTATAAATTTATTTGAATCCGAAAAATTATTGAGTGATCAAATTTATGAAACGAATTGTAGAATAAATTTCTCCCTTCAAATGAAATTATTAATATATTATTTTAATTAAAATGCATATTATTTTATTTTAAATGGAATAAATTTTTTCTTTTAGTGTTATATTATTATACGATATTAAATCCAACTAACTTAAGAATTAGTATTATATTTAATACGAGGATACTTATCTACAATTTGCTTGACTATTTGTGTAATCATAGTTTATTGTCAATAAAATTTTAGTAATATTATTAAAGATCAAAAGAGCATCGTTTAAACAGATTTTTTCCTTATTTCTCAATTCCAGTTTTAGCTATGGTGCACAATATGCTCTGGATGGATAACATCATTGAATTTTATTGCCAATTTTGCACACAAGCTTTCAATGACTTCCTAACTTTTCATTTACATTCATTACATTCATATAACAACGACAACACTCAATTAAGAATAATAATGTGTGTGTTATGCAGCACTAAAAAGTACATCGTATTCTATCATGAACCATCACCCCACTTATTTACCAATAATAAATCTGGCAGAAGGGTTTACTTAATTTCTACTAATCTGACGTTAAAAGGAGGGTTGAAGAAGCGATACTTCATAATAGAATCGCATATCATAATCTTCAAATACATACTAATAAAGCAAATAATACAAGTAAAACAATAAGATTAAAAAAATATATATATAAGGTTTACCAGATCAATTTTATTCTCATCAAGATTATCATCAAGATTATTTACTGTGAATATATTGACATTAACTAATACATAGCATGAGATTTTATAATTAATTATAGTTAATGTATTTATAAAATCTTCTCGACAAAATTATCGTTGTCCGCTAATAAATCGATTTTATAGAACTTTTGTAAACTTAAACCATTTATTTAAAGCATTCAAAAACCAATCAATTATTAAAGAGTTTCTCTTATTAAACAAAAATAATTATACTTTTTCAGTATTGTAGGTTTTTATTTAAACGTAACATTGAATGACGTATAAATATACAAATAAAATTCACATAAACTTCTTCTTAAAAAGTTAAAAACATATAATATTTAACATGTAGAATAATATTTAATTCATTTTTTAAATAAAAAAGAAATTCAAATCATCGAAGTTGCATAAAATGCATAAATCCGCCTTAATTATGTATCGTATAAAATACACAAAATCTAAGGCATAAAATCGAAAGCGCTAACGAAGCGACTGTAACTAAAACAGTAGTTGGGGTAGAGGTACCAGGTAAGAAAATAGGTTTTTTTGTTTTATTTGGTCTTAAGTGAGTATCCAAATACACAAAGAAAGCAAGAGAAGTATACATGGGGCCGTAGCTGAAGCTAAATAAGTAGTACCTATAATAAATATTGTTAAAAAAAAAGATCATATAGGTAAATATCTTTTTAAGAAAAATATTAAACAAAATTGTTAATAAAGATCAACATACGTAAATGCTTCAGCTGGAAGTAAAGTATTCAGAACATGTCCCGCTATATGCCAAAACGCTGCAAAAGGTAATAAAAACACATGACCAAGATGGCAATCCTTTTTATGATGATGAATATCATGTTCTTCTGATTCTCTTTCATCATCAGAAACATGATGAGGTAAACTAATATATCCTTCTTTATAATCTCGTCTTGTTGTAAGGTATAGTCTCACAAATTGGATGAAAAATGCCCAATCAACAGCAAGGCCTATAAAATATGTCAAATATTAGTCAATACATCAAACAACCAAATAACAATATAAAAAATATATATAAAGTATTTCAACCTTGAAATTTAAACCAAGTGAGATCATAAGGCCATTTAAGTAAAATAGTTGTGCCTTCAGCTATTAATATGTAAAGGAAACCGCAAAAAATAATATTATTATCTAAAGCAACATTTCCTTTCTGATGCAAAAGTATCAATATGATAACTTCAAAATAATTATGAATAACGCCAAATGTTGTCCATAATTTTCCAATATCAAATATAATCACGGCGATCTCAGCTATGCCAGTTACGATACTATAACCAGCAATTAATTTATTAAAGGAAGTTGTGGAAATTTTTTCTCCATTAGATACGAAGATGAGAAGTGGCTCGCATCTTAACGACCATATTATCATAAACACGCCAGAAACTATTTCTAAGAAAGACGTGAAAAGAAGCATTGAAAACCATGTTTGTGTATCGAAATCTATTGAAAAAAATATATATATTATTTAATAAACTATTAACTGTTAATATTCATCAAATAAATTGGTACAAAAGGATTTTATATACTTTTAATTTCACCAAACCACGTTGGAAAACCTGTTAGAGTAGCATTATTTGGTGTTGGAAGCTTTGAAAAGTTCACAGTCGAAAAGCTAAAAAGCACACCACCAAATATAACTAAGAAAAAAATGGTGGCAATATTGCTGAAAATGTTATATTTCATGATTATCACTTGATGTTATTTCTTGGAAATTTTCTTATGCGAAGAGATGGGAATATATATTTATAGAATTACTAAATATTATTTTGATTTTATTGACGAGATTGCAATGATAAATTTTCGGGTTTCACTAATCAGTTTTGTATATTTCAAACCTATAAAGCTATATTAATTCAAGGTTTATTCATATTAATACGCATGTACGTACGTAAGTCTCATTTAACTTATTTTGGTATCAGTTATCTTATTTTATTAAATTTGACACGTGGGTTTAGTATCAGTTATCTTATTTTATTAAACTTGACACTTGGGATCTCCACGGCAAATGGAAAAATTGGTCCAAAATTTTGGTTTTGTTAAGGATATTCTATTTTGACGGGCACCCAGCCTAAAAAATTTCGCAAAAAATTTTCGCAGTTAAATTAGGATTAGGGTTTGCTATTAAATTAGGTTAGTAAGAGCTTTCTTAATACCAGAATTTCGTAAGAAAAACTTTTTGTTAGTGCGCAGTAAGCAGTTTCATTAGGTAAAATGTGGATTTATGAACGATTTTTTGATTTGTTTTTATTTTTGCGCTTCTTCGCGTTACACCTGATCTCGAAATCTGATTGGCTGGCGAAATAGTAGCGAAATTTTTTAGGGTGGTGATTGCTAGGGTGGTTATTTTGACCGGTCCATTTTATCTAATTTGGTAATTCAGTGTAATCTTCTTTGCTATTTATATTTATATCCAAAATTTCCTCTTAATCTATAAAAGGTAATTTTTACTCCCATCATACTACAAGGAAGGGTTGGGGGATAAAAAAAATTTTCAGGTGCCGAATAGCCCTTTCATTAGATGGCGGTGCCGAATAACCTACGGTGACGATGGTGAAGTTTCAGGAACAGGTTTCTACCTAACAGGTTTTTGCTTTTTTTATCCATTCGTTTAATGTATTTCACACGTACGGTGAATGAAAACCTCATGCATCGTATGTATGCATGTGCATACGATAAATGTTTTGAACAAAGTACTGTACATAGATATAGTCGCAAGTGCAATAACAAGCGATAATAAAAATATGAATAAGAGCATCTATGTTACAATAATAATGGTACGAATTAGCCTATGAGTAACAGAGTTGTGTTTGATTTGCGAATTCGATAAACATTACTGGCATACGTATCATGATATATACAACAATGAAAAGAATGAAAAGAGAAGTCGTGCACTTTAACATTACGATGTGCATCTCATAGTACTATATTTATCTATTGTATGGGAATTGTTTAACCAAGCATCGCTTTAACAGGTTTTTCTCTCGATTAAAGTGCATGACGATCACTATAAAAAAATGTCTTTTTAGTATTGTACTAAATATGTTATGAACTTTTTTTTTTATTACTAGAATTAAAATATGCAAGCGGATTTACTACCTCGCAACTCAGGTTCCATCCTAATGCCGTGATCATAGTAATTATCGAAATTCCAATAATAAAACGGCGACGTTCCACAAGGCTGGAGCCTTATCAGTTATGTATTAGGTTTTGAGTTTAAATAAAAGTTAGTACCATAACTTATATCCATCAAAATAATTTATAATATGAATAAAAATCTAATCGCTAATTGTTAATAATTCATAAAGTTAAAAGAACGGCAATCTCGCCATTAAGCTAATCTCTATTATCACATTACTTTTTCAATTCTTATATTATAAATTATAAGTTACTGTTCAGTATATTAAACCTCGATACGAAGAATTTTGAAAATATATACTGTATTTATAAACTGTTATAACGACATCTATCAATTAAACATCGCCTTTTGTTGATGAAAGTTGATCAAATGTCTCACGAATCATGAGCTATATCTCAACAGTATCTCAACCATCCTAATCCAAACAATAAATGCTTATCATAAAAAGTTTGTTAGAATGTGTTTATATCACAACAATAAAGAGCAGTTAGAATGATTATTTAATACAGCAATTAGGAGTTTTTAGAAATTATTTATTGCTAACCAAAGTAACTTTTAGAATAATTATTTAATACTAACCATAAAATACTATTAGAATGATTATTTAACAGTGTTAAATTATCATAATGAGCTGTTAGAATGACTGCTTGATTCGGCTATTGTGATTTTCTCGCACACCTGATAATTGATTAAAACTCATATGACTGCCATTTTCATTTAGCATATAGAAAGATAGTGTATATGAAGTGCACTTATAGAAAAAAGTGCATAAGAAGCACTTATAGAAAGAAAGTGTATAAGAAGTGCGCTTATAGAAAGAAATTATGTGTGAAGTGCACTTAGAAAGGAAGTGCATTTGAAGTGCACTTATAGAAAGAATGTGCATGTGAAGTGCATTTATAAAGGATGTACTCATGAAAGATCGACTGTATATCATTTTCCAACAATAATTATATGCTATTGCGCGTTAATTCGAGACCACATAAATTATTTTTGAAAGATTCAATTTTCAAAATAACGCCCATGAGCGTTATTTCACGCTTATACGGTACAAATTTAGTAATGCATATGGTTTCATTTTGTGTTATATTCTCATACAATATAATTAAACCATTACTTTCGACTGAATGAACGACCAATAAAAACAATCTTTAATCATCCTTGTAAAATAAGAAGTTACAACAAATTTGCGATAAACGATTTGAGGACATGCGGTAACCAGTGTATAAAATCTGATCCCAAAAGTATGTGAATCTTGTGCACATTGTACACATAATTTATGTGAACAATTTTAAAAAGTTGTGCACTATATAGCTTATATAATGAATTTATATGGATAAATCTATATATATATACAATAAATTATGTGCACAGTGTGCTCTATGTGCATATTTCTGTATTTTACTAATGATTTTGGTGCACTATTTAGCCGCAAAGTATGTGAATTATGTGCACATTTCCAGCAAAAAATATGTGAAACTTTTTAAAAACATGTGCACATAGATTTTATACACTGCGGATAACTATTATTTTTATCCATATTTATATACTTCACTATCATATCTCTCGCCAAAGATGCACTCATGAACTATTGTTAAAACAAACTATTGTGGCTTTGCAATTTGGGTCAGAATTTTCGTATTTAAAATTGCGGAAATTCTATTTTCACCAGGTTAAAGTCATCCGATATATAATTTTCATTATATGTGTTATGTAGTACAAACTATTATACTGTAACTAACTAAAAATTCTACAGATTGGTTAATTGTTAAGGCAGATGAATTTTAAATATTTTATGAATTTATATTATATAATATAATAAAAATTATATATCGGGTGATTTTAATCCGGATGAAAATAGAAATTTCCTTTCTACTGTAAATCATTTAAAATTGTGACCAGCCGAATATTATATTATCAAAAAGCTATGTACTGTATTTTCATAGTTGAAAGTCTCTAGAATTCGATCAAATTTGAGAAATAATAACTTTAAAAGCCGTAAGTTACATTGCCACAATACCTTATGACCGCATTTCTGTAACTCTGTATTACTATATTTTGTCGCAATATTACAATTTGCACTGCCATCGTATTACAATACCATTAAAAGCTAAATTAGGAATGGTACAATAAAAGTCTGTCCAACTAAAGACTTGGTTCGGAACAATTTAAAGTTTATTTTTTTTACCTCCTCCGCTATCCTGAAGGTCCTTAGACACCTGTAATGATGCCTGACAAATGACGAAACAGCTCCTTCTAGACGAATGACGAAACCGTTTCGTCAGGCAGCTTCAATTAGAGAATGACGAAACTCATGACGAAACTCCGCGAATATATATAAATTTATATTTATGAGAAAAAATAAATAAAAATAAAGCGTGTGATTTTTTGCTTTAGGAATCATTAAAAACTGGTTAGTGCATAAACGCCTTCTGGCGTTCTGAGGCTGCACATGCGGGTAAAAAAGCAAATGATATACATCCGGTGTAAACAAAATTTTGATAGTAATACAGTAATATATCTTTTTTTATTTATTTTAACATAAAAAGCTCTCTTTATTGGTAAAATTTCATGATACATTTTTTACTGAACTAGTTGTCATAGTAAAATTTTGTGTTATTACGATTTCTTTGTTGATTTTTACAGGGCCATCCCCAAATTTCCGGGTCGGATGCGTCGGATCTAGGTCGGCGTTTAGTCACAGCTGTCATTTTTTTACTTAATGAATGGATATGGTTTATTAGTAAAATTTTTATGATGAGATCAATTCCGATCAAGCCGGCCATGATTTCGACGCACACCAACGTATCCCGACCCATAATTTTGGGGACTCCCCTATATAAGATTTTCTTTGTTAGCAGTTGTCTATGTTACTCGAAGGCTGGGACCAGTGAAATTTTAGATATAAAATTTCAAAAAAATCTAAAATTTCAAGTATCAACTCGAGTTTTCTAAAATTTCTAAATTCTAGAGAATTTATGTCTAAAATTATCAATTTTTTTAACTAAAATTTTCTAAAAATTTTCATACTCTATTAACTTTAGTATGTGTTACGTAGGGATGTGATACTGCGCAGGTTGAATTTCAGAATACGTATTTCAGAATTTTACAATTTTGGCCTGCATTAGCAGCAAACTACCATAAGGCCGTTTGAAGTTAATTTTTTGGTTAACATCCCCCCAATGGTCCCCCCGGCCCCCGGGTAAAATGAACATATGTAAAAAAATAAAAATAATGAAATATTATCATTATTTAGAAATCAAATTCAATATATAACTTCGATTTATTACTTCGTGCATGATATTACTAGTAGCTGACGTATGTACGAACGTACGTACTTAGCTCTATATGTGGGGTCGTCTAAAGCGGAGCAGAATCACGTGATACCTGGCCAATCAAATTAAGAATTTGATGATCTTAGGCAATTTTGCTTATTATATTACTACCTAAAACCCCGTTTGAAGTTAAGCTTTCGGTTAACATCACCCCTCCCCTTCCTCTTTGATGTCCCCCGGTAAAAATTAAAAAAATAAATACTGCATAACCACGAAATAACGCGATGGGTGTGGTTTCGAATTTCGGCCTAAATTAAGATTAATTCAGGCCGAAACTCGAAATAACTCTGTGCGTTATTTCG
>QKWP01001980.1:85118-95626 GCA_003550325.1 Gigaspora rosea
TTTTTTTTTTTTAAAAAAAAAAAAAAATCCGACCGCAAAACGAAAAATTAACTTTGCATAGCCGGGGTATAATAAAAAACAGAATAGTACAAATAAGGAGCTGGTTTATCCGATATGCCTGGTCAAAACAAATCGTTTAATAATTTTGGTCAAATTTGCAGATCATTTGGCCAGATCTAGAACAAAACAACTTTAAATGTGCTGCAAATTTGACCAGAAATATGAACGACGGTTTTATTGATCATGTGATGCAAATCGCCGTGTTTGTTTCTCTTTCGGCAGTCTGTGCAGTGTACCATCCCTGCTTGTCACTTATTTAGATATTTGATTGGATAATTGGGTAAATAATTTATCGGCTATAACCGGTCATTAACCGTATGAATGACCGCGGTCAACCGGTCATAAGCGGTTAACCGATCATGACCGACCGAGCCCATCCCTAATCGCATACAATACATGCATATCTATTATCTTTTCATATAAGTCTCTATTTCATATAAGCAACAAATCTGGTCAAATCTGGTTATCTCGCGATAATAACCTTAACTTTAGTCAACGCTACAAATAATTTTTGAAGGCTCGTATTTTGTTGTACAAAAGGTTCTATATTTAGATAACAGGCTTCCGACACTAAAATACGGCAATTATTTCACCGACAATTACTCACCGAAAAGTTCATTTCACCGACAGTTTATTTCACCCGAAGCTCATTTCACCGACCGACAAAGTCAGATTAGAATTAGGGTTAAAAGTTAGTGTAATTTACAAAAAAAAACTTGTCGGTGAAATCAACTGTTGATCAAATGAAGTGATTGTCGGTTAAATAATACGGACCCATATGAACATGGATGTCACCCATATAGTATTAAAGATATTAATAGAGAAATTTTTGAATGTGCTTAAGAATTGGATAAAAAATACGGGTGCTTTCATCTTATATAAAGTAGATTTTATTACTAAAACACATAATAAAATTTTGTCGGAATGTTAGTTTCTGAATATTTAATTCATACAAAGTCGCTTTAGATAGAATATTTCAAAAAAAAAAAAGAACCAACTCATAACTACTGATAAAAAGAATATTACTTGTATGTTAAATAATCTTAAGGATAACTAAATAATAGGAGGCAATAAATTAAAGCATAATGAGTTGAATTTATCAAATTCAAAATTACACAGGAAATCTTAAAAATTTTCATGTATCTAAATAAAATGACAAATATTTACCTTTAATCAATTTATTCCTGAGATCATGAATAAGTATTAAATAAATATGAAAAATAAATAATGAGTAATAAATAACGAGATTAAACATAAAGATTTATATACATACATGTTCAAAGTTTGTTTGATTCTCTTTCCAATGAACTTCTAATTGTGACACCGAAATCTCTTGCGTAGAGATCATCTGATTCTAAGTCTTTCAAAGTTTTATCAGTAACTCCAATAAGTAATTTGTTAGGCCCACCGTTATCTCTTGCTGCATTCACTTTATCTAAAAGATCAGAAATGATTGCTTCCTGAAGATTCCAATATCCGATAAGCAGTCCAATTGTCGCAACAATTGATTCAAGATTTTCGATAATTATTGTTAATTCTTTCTTTTCTTCTTCTAATTTTTCTTTAATATCATTGCTTTTGGCCTTTTTAGTCGATCTACTTATTCCTTCTTTTACAGCGACAGCTGATCAAATAAATATAGGTATTTAAAAATCAATTTTTAATACATATATGATATTAAATTAATATTTTGCATAAATGTTGTCAAAATTCAGTAGCAGTTCACTCACATGTACCACCACCTGCAGCAGCGGTTCCAACAACGATACCAGCAACAGCCGCTTCTATAGCAATACTAACACCACCAGTAAACGGTGCTAAAACTATAGCAGCCGCAGTCAGCAAGGCTCCGATCCCTCCAACGGTGGAACCGACAACGATAGTAGTGTTTGAAGATTTGATTTTATCTTCTACTTTATCTAATTTGTCTTTTGTCTTCGATTTAATATTACTTGGATCTCTTTGAATACTATCTTTATATTCATTAAGACTATTTCTAATTTTTACTATTTCATTTTTAATGCTTTTAGCCTGTTGCAAGTTCGAAACGTATTTGCGTACTTCATTGCTATGTTGGATATAATCTTCTATAAACACAAGAAATTTTTTACGTTGAGAGTTAATATTTTTGGTTTCTACTTTGACCTTATAATCATCAGATTTAACTTCTATACACTGCCAAAAGTTTTTAACGCTTGAAACAATAATATCTTTCATAGGTTGCATATTAAAACTCGGATATATCACATCATTAATTGTAGGATTATCCTTAATTGAGCTGGTGGATAATTGTACCATTTTATTAATATCGAAAAATATTTTCACTCAGGAATTTAATTAAAAGTTTTCCGATTAAGACTTTATCGTAAAGTTGGAGTATTCGATCTATAAATATGAACGCGGAGATCGACATTACAACTACCTCATTAAATACAAAGATACGATATGCAATAATTCCTGTAGGTTGATAGATCAGTAGATTAGTACAATAGTTGGGTTTTCAGGTTTTATGCTAAGATTAATAGTTAAAGTTCTGATTAGGTTGATAATCTAATCAAAGTTTTAATGTAACAATTACTTTTACCGAATAACGCACCTTTAAAAAACATCATATATAGTTTAAAATAGCGCCCAGGTGTGTTTCGAAATACTGTAACTTCCCCTTTGCATGGTCATTGTGATCAATTTAGGAAGGAACTCCATGATATCTTTGTGGTCATCGCATCACATGATTAAATAATTACCTGATTAATGTGATAGTATAGAGGCTAGTGTATTATTGTTTTGGTAGAACGATAATAAATTGACACCGAATTTAGTTTCAATAGTAAACTGGAGTTCTATAATTATGATTGTTGAAACTTTGTGCACTGAGATGAGGAGATGAGGACTCGAATCACTTAAATCGGGACCGGAATAATCAATTAGATCAAATCTGGAGTCATACGATCAATTTAATCGATGTACGAGAATTTTACAAGAGAGTCACCAAATTCCGGGTCGGATGCGTCGGATCTAGGTCGGCGTTTAGCGCTAGTTGTTAGCACAGGTTCTATGGCAAAATTATCAGCTGGGCATTTTTTTTACTTAATGAATGGATATGATTTCATTAGTAAAATTTTTTATGATCTTGGGGCAAAATTGATCAATTCCGATCAAGCCGACCACGATTCCGATGCACTCCGACGTATTCCGACCCTATGAAAAATCGGTACATGTAAGTACACACTTAAATACGGAATTATATACGGGTAAACACGAGTAACATAATCGCTGCACGGAAACTGCACGGAAAATGATCATCCAAAAAATTTAAAAAATGCTATTACACGAAAAGTTAGGATCTGTGCACTGACGAGCGCAATCATTAAGACTCTTAACGATTATAAATTTCGTATATTGACGTGCACATCATTAAGATTTATAATTTCTGTACATTATCGTGTACACAATCGTTAAGATTCTTAATGATTATAAATTTCCGTGCACTGACGCGCACTATCAGTCGATCGAGATGTCACATCTAAATTTTTATCATATGATTTTCATAAATTACACAAATCGACGAAATCACGTTTTTAAAATTTTCTCTCAAAGTCTAGTTATAAAAAATAAAGTTCCTTAAAACAAATAAGCTGCCGGGGCTTCAACGAATCGAACGGTGTAAAGTATACGAAAAACCAACGTCTCCCGGTAATGTGCGACCCCTTTAAAGATGGGCAATTATTTTGGCTTTTTTCGCATGATTCTTTTGGAGTTTTCAAGATCTTAACGTGAAAAATATCTTGTTAGATGCGCACGAGTGAGAACTTTTAATGAAATGCATCTTCCAAGAGTTGTTACATTAGGAACCTTGTGCCGAAAATGAAGAAAAACTGTTTTATAGCTAATAAAATTTTCTTTCTGGGTTGTGGGACTTGTAAGATAAGTTGTTTTTCCTTTGTTTTTTTTTTTTTGTTTGCATTTTTTCTTTCTTTGAACTAATTCTAATTTTTTTTCGTAGGTTTGCTTCGTTTAAAACCGAGTGGGTAATGGGATTAGGACCAGATCTTGTGGGATAAGTGGTTTCGTCGGTTGATTTTTTTTTCTCTTCTTTTTCAGCTTGAACTAATACAACTTTCTTTTTCTGAGCTTTTGTATTTCAGTGCTGTCGTTTTTGGAAATTTCAGGCTTTCGTCGTTTCGGTGCTGTCATTTGTGGAGTTTCCAGGCTTTCATCATTTCGGTGTCGTCGGTGGCTTTAACCTTTCGTCGGTTCAGTATCGTTGGTGATTTTAAGCTTTCGTCGTTTCGTTGCTGTGGAGATTCCAGCCTTTCGTCGTTTCGGTGCCGTCGTTTGTGGAGAATCCAGGCTTTCATCGTTTTGATGATTTCATGCTCTCACCGGTTCTCGCCATTTCGGTGTCGTTTGTGTAGATTCTTATTCACTTCGTTAACTCTTTTTTCTCTCGCCGGAACGTGGAATCAGCCTTTGGTCTTTCGTTAGGTGGGTTGGATATGATTTATTTCTTCTTTTTTCACTGTTCGTTGTTCACTAACTTCTTTTTTCTGGTGTAGGCCTCGTCAGAACGTGGAATCAGCACCGTGAAAGACTTTTGGTCTTGGATTGAGTAAGATTTATTTTCTTTCTTTTTTCTTTTTGTTGTTAGTTATTCACTTCACTGACATCCCCTTTTTTTTCTTTAGGCTTATGTAGATTTCGCTAGAACGTGGAATCAGCCGGATACAGCACTTTGGTCTTGAGATAAGTGTCTTTTTGTTTTTTTTCTTTGTCGTTAATTACTTTGTTGACTTCCTTTTTTTTTCTTTCTTAAATTCGTGTAGGTTTCGCTGGAACGTAGAATCAACACCGGAAGCGGCACTTTAGTCTTGAGCGTGTTTTTTTCTCTGTTGTTATTCATTTTCGACTTCCCCTTTTTTTAGTTTTACTGGAATTCGTCGATTGACACCAAGAACGGCACTGGCACACAACGTTGAATTAGTACCACGAAATACTTTGTGGTATTCACGTTTTGGTGTGGGAAGCTCTTAATTTTTTTTTTTTTTATTATAGCGCGAAATTTTTTTATTTTTACTAGAGCGCGAAATTTTTTTTCATTAGTGTAAAATTTTTTTTTTTTGTTAACCGCGAAATTGTCACCGAGCGTGGGGATGTAATAATGATGTAATTAATAAATTAAACTTTTACAGCTATATCATAATTCATGGGACCTGTAAAAAATTTGCCGAATGATTTTTTGGCCGATTCGGCATGGTCCGTATAATAAAATTATTAATAAAAGCTATTTGTATCATAATGATAACAATAATGCCAACGATTTTAAATTTTCGTTCGAATGCTAGTCCGGCATGTTTTGTTTTACAAAAATTTATGGAATGTCAACCAATAAACCTTAACAAGAAATGAAAAAAGGAATCGAATATAAATTAGACTTTTATAACAAATATATTATTCGAGCGTGCCACTATTAAAAATTCAAATTAGTCGCATTTATCTAATTAGTCGCATTTATTTAATTAGTCGTGTTTATCTAATTAGTCACATTTATCTAGTCGAATTTATCTAATTAGTTGCATTTATCTAATTAGTTAGTTAATTAATCGAATTAGTTTAATTAGTCGAACTTGATAACTTGTTAGAACAAGTATGATGGTAGAATTAACACAGTCATGTAAAAAGTATAAGGTAGCTTTAGTTTTAGCTTTATCTCCAAGCTATGATCATGAATTTGTCAACTGGTTTAATAATGGATCTTAGGTTAGATTCCAAGCAGCCAAGATATTATTAATATTTGCCAAGAATGCATGGAGAATTAGAGAATTATAATAAATAAAATCCAAGTAAAAATTTTATATGTTTTATACTTATTTATATATTTTTTGTCTTTGACAAGATATGAAAAAATAAATAAATACTTTATTTGAACAATGATGAATCTTGCCAAAGAATAGGATTTGAAATTAGAGAACAATAATAAAAGTGCATTTATAGAGATCATGCAATATAAATTGGGCCCAAATGTGAGCATGCATTTAGAAAGGGTATGCACTAAATTAATCATGCACAATCCTTGACAAAGTTGTTAATTAATTGTGCATAAGGATAGAAACTTTTAGTCGATTAGTCAGTTAACTAAAACTGTTAGTCATTGACTAACTAAAAATCGACTAATCAACTAATTGACTAATTAACTAATCGACTAATTGATTAGTCAATTAAATAACTAGTTGACTAATTGACTAATTGACTAATCAACTAATCAATTAATTGACTAGTTTATTAGTCAATTAGTCAACTAATTGATTAGTTGACCAATCAATTAGTTGATTAGTTGATTAGTCAACTAATTGATTAGTTAATTAGTCAATTAGTCAATTAGTTGATTAGTTGATTAGTTGGCTAGTCAACTATAAAAGAATAAATAAACAAAAAATAAATAGCAATAAAATTATGAAATAGATGATTAACTAATTGATTAATCAACTAGTCAACTAATTGACTAGTTAGATTAATTAACTAATTGACTAGTTGACTATTCAACTAGTCAACTAATCAACTAATTGACTAATTGACTAATTGACTAGTCAACTAATCAACTAGTTGACTAATCGACTAATTGACTAATTGACTAATCAACTAATCAACTAGTTGACTAATCAACTAATCAACTAAGTGACTAATTAACTAGTCGACCAATCAACTAATTGACTAATCAATTGACTGATTATAAAAAAATTTAGTCAATTAGTTAACTAATAGTTGACTAATCAACTAATGACTATATGATTTCTATTCTTAATTGTGCACAATCCTTGACAAAGTTGTCAATTAATCATACACAATTCTTGACAAAGTTGTCAATTAATAGTGCACAATCATTGATAAAGTTGTCAATTAATTGTGCACAATCTTTGACAAAGTTGTCAATTAATTGTACACAATTCTTGACAAAGTCGTTAATTAATTATGCACAATCCTTGACAAAGTTGTCAATTAATTGACAATCCTTGACAATGTTGTCAATTAATTGTGCACAATTCTTGACAAAGTTGGTAATTAATCATGTACAATTTTTATAACTAGCCAATTATTGAGAGCATCTGAGTGTCGCAACTGTAAATTTTATATAGTGCCAGTAGAGAAAGTGCTCTTTTTTTTTTTTAGACAGTGCTTTTTTTTTTTTAGCAAGCACCATTTTTTTTTATATTGGTAATAGCAGTTATATAAATCATATAACTCAGGTTTTTGATAGCTATCCAAAAGATGTATCATGTAACTGTAATAGTCCATTCTAATTGGGTTAAATTAAAAACATATATGTTCACATTTTTACAATTAATTAATAAATTGTTAATTTTTAAAAAGGCTACTGTTCTACCAGTTTAGATATAAATTAAAATCTAAACTATAAGTTTTATTATTTAGAACAAAAAGAACAAAACTTGTAAATTAGTTTTATATTTTATAAATTTTTAAAAGAGAAGTAGTATTTTTTGTAAAGCTGAGATTTAAAGCTACTAGTACTATATCTCAAATCTTGGTTATAGCATATAACATTCTCTAAAACAAAAAGCTACTAAGGTATTTACAAATCAAATAGTATAAAGAGCATAAAAAAACAAAGATAGCTATTATTTTTTCTTTTTTTTTGCATATTCTTTTGGAGTTTGCAAGATTTTGATATATAAAATAGCTTATTAAATGTATATGAGTAAGAACTTTCTATAATATATATTTTTAAAAGAACAGTATATTATAAAAATATTAAGAAATTTAAGAAAAACTATTTTATAGTACATAGATTGCAATTTTGCTAGTTTTTTTTTAATTAACAAATATATTCTAAATAATTTATTTTATTAATTTTTGTTTTTGGTATACAATTAAATTTTTAAGATATATTTAGTAAATTTGAATCAAAATTTCAACATTGTTAAAATCTCAACGAGCTAGTTTGTATTTAAATTAGTATAGCTATAATTTTAGTCAGAATCTTGTTCATCAGAATCTTGTTTATCAGAATTTTCTTCATCAGAATTTTGTTTATTAGGATTTTGTTTGGCATTTAGTAGTGGCCTTCTATATTTGTTATACCACCGATCCCGAATTCGTTTGGATGTCCAGTTTTCATATACTGACAACTCTTCTACTAGTTTATTAACAAATAGTTTAGGCAACAATGGTGATTTTTTATATTTCTCAAGCTGTAACAAGATTTTTTTTTCTTCAGGTGTAATTTTATGTGATATACGTGGTTTTCGAGACTTGGAGCCAGAAAATTGAACTTGTAAGTTTTGATTTGTTTCTTCAATTTCCATATCATATGATTCTAAAGCATGTATGGAACTATTGCTTACTTCTTCTACATTTACTATTACTGTTTGAACAGCTTCTTTTTCAAGTTTACTTCTTTTTGCTGCCTTCATAGATATTAGATCCAGCTCATCACGTTCTATTTTTACTTTTCCAGTTGAGCTATGAATAATTTGTGTAGCAACCTTATTCATTTTGTCAATTCCTGATTGATAACAGTGAAACATTCGTCGATATCCTGCAGTTGTTAATTGTGTTGTTTTTGTAAATAAAGCATGTGATTCTGGCTGTGAATCACTTAATCCTGCTTTAAGTTCATTAATTAATTTCCAAAGAGCTTCTTGACGATCTTTAACGGACCGTGGATTTTTGCCTACTGATCGATCTTCAGTAAATTCTGAAATTAAAAAGTTAATTCGTTCATTTTCTGCTTGTGCTGATTTAATATTTCGTTTTAGATCCTCCAAAGTAGTTTTATATCCAACCATATTTTCCTTTATAAATTTTACACCAAATGTTTCTAAAGCTTCATCATAAGCAAAATAATGTCCTTTTTGAGTCATATTTATTGAAGGTACTGTCCGAAGATCTTGAAGAAGCTGTGGTTTGCGTTGAAGATCTACTAAAAATCGTGCTACAGATTCAGTATACCTTATTCTTTTTGTTATTGGAAATAAAGGAGCAAAGGCCATTAGGCTATGTATTTGCAAATCAAAATTTGCCATACGAATTCCAAGTTTATGCAATTTTAAATATCCTGCCCATCGATAAAAATTATACCAAACTTTTAATAAATTATTGCTTTCTGCAGGAATTTCTTCGATAGAAATATTATTTTCTTTTGCATATTGGTGAATTACAACTCCAACAGCTATCCAAATAAGCTCTAATACCCGAAATGTTGATCGATAATCAACATTTTGCTCAAGTTTATCAAGAAATTTAACACCAAGCTGTGTAACAAGTCCAAAAAGCCCATACCCTGAAAAGGCAACAATTAATGCATTGCACATTGTTTTACTTGTATGCCATTGTCCTAGAATACAATATACTTCTTGTTCTTCATTCTTGTAATCCTTCATACGACGATATATTGCTTCATCACACACCAAATTCAGTATACCATTTTCTGTATAACCAAAATCTTCTAAATACATATCTACAGCTTGATGAACATTCTCATTTTTGCTTGGAGCTTCTCCAGCTTCAAGAATTACAACATTTGGAGGGGCTAAAAATGATGCTGATTCAATATTTTCTTTAAGAGCTATATTGATATGTTTGATATCAAATGTTTGTTCTTGATTAATTAATTGGCTAAAAATTGTATCTATTTTTTTATTCCATATTTTCATCATAGGACTTATACCAAAAAGGTTTTGAATTTCAAATTGTTCTAAGTTGGGAAGCTCTAAACGCTCAAACTGAAAAACCATTCGTAGTGTTGCATGTGCAGAAGTACGAACTACATCATAAATATTACCATATTGAAATATTTTGTTTTTCATATCAATATTATCTATAACTGCAAGATTTAAAATATTTGGATTTGTATTTATATCTAGAAGCCTTGAACGAGGATCTGTAGCTGACATTCGGTTTTTTTGAATACTTGCTTCATGGTCTCTAAAATATGCTACAACCCGAACTGCATTAAGAATTTTGTACAAAGATCCTATCATTTGTGGTCGTCGACAAAGAGAAGAAAGCACATGAGTAAACAATATTTTCCAATTAGGAAAAGCAATAGTAAGTAATACTGAAGAGAAGAAGAGAGAATGTATTTTGATTTTTTTTTCATCTAATAGTGGAGGTGGCAAGTTTCGTTCTCTTCGTTTTCTAGCTAATACTTTATTTTTATTTTCTATTAGAACTGAAATAAAACTTGAAAAAAAGGTTACAAGAGATAATGGCATAGCATCATGATATTCATCCAAAGATTTTGGCTCTTCAAGTGATATTAAGTTTTGTTTAAGCTTTGGTCGTTCTTGTAATACAGAATGGGCAAGTATTTTTCCAAAGTCTTTGCATATAGTAGGCTTTAATTGTACAGCTTGCTTTTTTTCATTAATTCAATTTTTTTAATAGCAAATGCTATTTTAATTAAAAAAAGACTAGGAGCTATAGATTTTGAT
>QKWP01001981.1:9784-28036 GCA_003550325.1 Gigaspora rosea
AGATAACAGGACTTGATTATACTAGATACTAAGGAGGTACTGTATATAGCGTTATATTTATATACTGTATTAATTTGAATTTTATATGATGCATTAATACAGATTTCGTGATATATACGTAAATTACCGTGCAAGCGACTTGGGTATTTTTACATCAACGAAATAACAAGCCTTGATTTATACCCCGGATATATTGTGTATATTACATGAAGGTATTATGTAAAGGGTATTTTAGGCTATAAGAAAAAAAATTGGTATTATTAAATTGACCCTTGGTTTGTACCTGGGTATTCTACAAAACACCACAATAAATAACCTTGAATCGTACCCAGTACAAATCATACAAATCAAGGGGATAGATACATGCACGGTAGTTTATAGTATACAATATATTAAGTAATATTTTAGTTTAGTGTCTATTTTATTGTCAATTAATAAAATAAAAGCATACTATATATAATATACCATTAGCATGTATTCGTCTTTGTTTATTACGACCATTTGATGATATTTGGAGTTATAAAAAAATTATATTTATTAATATCTGTTATGATGTCTCAAATTATACGCACAAATTTACAAAACTTAACTATAAACCTAACTAAAAAAAAAGTTTTTAAATGACTCGTATCTCAAACTAAGGTCCTCCAAATTTTTATCACACCCAGCCAACTAATCTAGATATTCATCATGATCGATCTTCAATTCACATTACTGCAAGTCTCTTAGATCTCAAAATTTGGCATCTTATATCCCAATATCTTCCTCGATCCATATCTATTAACTAAAAATTTTAGCAAATCAGTATTGTATAGATAAGCAGATTAGTATAGTACAGGCCGATTTAAAAAACTATACTATCAACTGTAATACATATAACACCGGATCAGTATAGAACAGATTTTAAAATGGCCTATACGTAACAGATTAATAATAATAATAATAAACGTAGTTAATATTTATTAATGATATTAATAGTTTTAAGTGGTTTTTTTTAGTGTCATATGTTTCATTATACTGTTTTATATATTATATTTGAATCGAACTTTTTTTTTAAACCACTACTGGATATTAGACGTACCATTAATTGATAGGTTAGGTTTAACCATTTTTAATCAAGTTTACAGTATATAATCTATTATAGTAGAGCTTGGATCCTTTATCTGTTTTCATATTAAATTTAACGGATATCCGTCAAGTTCTATATTGTGGTTATAATATTCTGCGAAATATAGGTGAACAATCTACGTCTTTTCAAATTTCCATTACATAATAAGCGAGATGTAAAATAGTATCGAATGAAGATGACAGTCATATGAGTATACGTGAAAATCAAAATAGTCGAATCAAGCAACCATTCTAACAACTCTTTATGATTAGTGTAAATAATCATTCTAACAGCATTATGGTTAGCGTTAAATAATCATACTAACAACTTTGATGATAATCATTCTAATAGTTTTTTATGATTAGTGTTAAAAAATAATCATTCTAACAGCTCTTTATAGTTAGCGATAAATAACCATTCTAAAAACTCCTTATGGTTATGTTAAATAATCATCCTACCGGCTCTTTATTGTTGCGTTATAAAACCATTCTAACAAGCTCTTTCGGATAAGTATTTAGTGTTTGGATTAGGATGGTTGAGATATGGCTCATGTTTCGTGAGACATTTGATCAACCTTCATCAACAAAAGGCGATGTTTAATCGATAGATGTCGCTATAAATATTTATTTTCAAAATTCTTCATATCGAGGTTTAATATACTGTATAATTTATAATATAAGAATTGAAAAGTACATGTATATAATAGGGATTAATTAATGGCCGTTTTTATAACTTTATGAATTATTAAATCAAGTCGATGTCTGCACTTAAAATGTATATGTACTTAAAACTAACAAATTAACGATTAAATTTTTATTCATATTATACTGCAAATTTTGATGATAATATAAGTTACAGTATTTAAATTCAAAACCTAATACATAAGGCTTCAGCCCTATAAAAAACCGCCTGTTTATAACTAGTTATTTAATTGCCCATGTCTGGTTCAATTTGTAATGATACGTTAAATATGAAAGCGATACTGCATCAGTACTACATCTGCTTAACGGATTACCACGAAGTCTTAATGCTTTTGTGAAAATGCATTATTTGGTTTAATTTCTAATGCTTTGCTAAATCTGTAAGTTATCATTACTAAGGTAAAATATTTTTTGTAATATCAACTATACAACTTAATCGATTGTTTGGTCACGTGATATACGTAATCGATTAGTTTTGTAGCAGGGACTAGCCAATTCCGTCCGTGATAAATTCTAATAAATATTTAAAGATTCCATGCTATCAATATTAAAAATATATTTACCTGCAGTTTTTTTTTTAATTATAACGATAATTAAAATTTTAGCTATCAATTTTGCCATTAAAGTATAAAACATATTTCCAAATGCTGAAAAATTATGTTTTATCCGACTTTGACATATTATTTTATTAAATAATAATCTTTTGATATCTACAGTATGCCTTGCGCGTATGTTTACAAACACAGTATAGGGGTCTTCTTGTTAGAAGTACTACGATCATGAATTATGTTTTACTGATCAGAATTAGCCAATCATATGTGAATATTATCCCGTGAGGATATTTATAGTGATTCTGCGGCATTCCGTGAAACGCAGAAAATCATTGTAGTAATTTTAAAGACTTGTTTTTGAAAAAAATTTTTAAATTTTTTTAAAGGTAATAGATTTTAAAAGTCATCTATTATATTGATAAGTTTAAGATTTCCTGCACCATATTAAAAATTTTTTTAATTAAGCCTTTTTTTTTTATTTCTGCTTTGAGTGAGTCCGTTTAGCTAGTGCTTTGATTCTGCTATGGTTTTGAGTATGCATATTTGTTATGGTTTAATACCAGTTTTTGGTTTGAAAAGATTTCAAAAGAATTTTTTTTTTTAGAATTAGATTTATAAGTTCTTTTGTTTTTTGTATTTGTGTTTGGAGTAAAGGTATATATTTTTATTTATACATCTATTTTGGCATGTTTTTGCTTAATGTAATTTGATAAGTTTGACTAGTTCGACTATTTCTATATATTAGGAACCTAGTCAAAGAATATGCCACTACATAGCAACTAGGACAAGTAAGCACAAGTAGCTAAAACTAAAATTCTACTTTTATTTATTTTTGTTAAATTTTAATTTTAGTTTAGTATTATTATTATTTTAGAAAACTACTGTATCAAAAAAAATTTTTTTTTAAATAAATAAATTAAAAAAAAAACTATTTATTATTTTGAACTTATAATACAATAAAGTGGACTTAATTTAATTTAAATTATAATAATTTATATATGAGAATAATAAAAATAAATTAATGGATTACTATCATTTAGTTTGTGTTATAAATAATTTTAATATATCTTAATGCTAATTGTCTTGGACGAAGCAGAAAATACTGCATTTTTATACAAAGTGATATGAAACCAAATACATTAACATATAAACTTATCTCAGTCTTAATATTGATATAATTGAACAGTTCCGGATATACGCTATGCATTTATCTGGCTTTTTACTTAATGCTTAAAATCAAATTGTCATTATAAGCAGTGCATTGTTTTTGCAAAAATAATTTTTGGTTACACACTGCTAATGTTGTGTAACGTTACACAAGTCTTATTTTGGTTGGGTCAGCCGGCATTAAGCTTAATGCTGGTGGGCACTATCATGATAATGCCCCTGGCGGGTTAGACATAATTCCGGCCCACCCTAACCCTAAATCTAGGTTCAAAGCAACATCCAATCACAGTTATATACTAGTTACACAACATATGCAGTACATTACTCAAAGGCCCAGTGCATTGTTTTCGCAAAAATAATGTTTGGTTACATGCTGCTAATGTTGTGTAATGTTACACAAGTCTTGTTTTGGTAACCTAAATCAAGTTGGGCCAATTAAAAATAATTAAAATTATAATATACAATATTATATTAAAATCTAAAAATAGTAACTTTTGTGTAACCATAGTGGAAATAGCAAAATACCATGGTGGAAATAGGCAGTCCCTAAAAAAAATTCATTGAATTTGCTTAAATGGTTGTCAAGATATCTTCGTTCAAAGTCATTGCACAAGTGCTTGTTATTGTAATTATATAGATATATTAAATTTTTTAGAACTTTGAGCAAAGATATTTTGAAAACCATCTAAGCAAATTTGATAAACTTTTTTTTTATTTTAATTTTAGAGATATTTAGCATTAAAATAAAAAAATTCATTGAATTTGCTTAAATGATTGTTAAGATATCTTCTTTCAAAGTTATTGTACAAGTACTTATTATTATAATTATATAGGTGTTTTAAATTTATAGAACTTTGAGCAAAGATATCTCAACAATTATACAAGTAAATTCAATCAACTTTTTTTTTATATTAATTCTAGAAATATTCAGCATTAAAATAAAAAAAAATTCATTAAATGGTTGTTGAAATAACTTTATTCTTATAGTACAAGTACTTGTTATTGTAATTATATAAGTGTTTTAAATTATTACAGAACTTTGTCTGACAACCATTCTAGCAAATTTGATAAACTTTTTTTTTTATTTTACTTTTAGAAATATTTAGTATTTAAATAAAAAAAAAGCTTATTAAATTTGCTTGGATAATTGTTGAGATATCTTCATTCAAAGTTATTATATAAGTGCTTGTTTTGTAATTATATAAGCATTTTACAGAACTTTGAGCGAAGATATTTCACTAATCATTCAAGCAAATTCGATAAAATTTTTTTTGATTTTAGAAATCTTTAGCATTAAAACAAAAGGGTTTATTATATTTGCTTGGATGGTGCTTCTAATTAAATATTTAAAAGACAAAAAATAAAAGAAAATTTATACTGTAGTAAAACTTGCCTACCTGGCTTTATTTATTTATTTATTTTTTTTAAAAAAATTTTTATAAAAAGTTTTTGAGTATCTAATCTACCCAGCTATTAAATATATAAAACATTTTGATAAAAAATAAGCTTTATATTATTATTCTACTTAATTTGAATAAAATAAAACCTCTAAAGTAATATTTAAATAAATTATAAAAAAAAATTTTTTTAACCAAAACTTAATAAATAAAATAACTAAATCACAAGCATAGTATGGTAGTAAATGCTATCTTTACAATCAATTAAAATTAATGTATAAAAAGTGTGACAGTAGGTACCATAGATTTTATATTAATAAAATAAATATTTTTAAATTAATTATAATATAAAGTAAATGAACGCTTTAGTTAAATGAACCAATTAATTAATCCACAACTAAATCCATGAATAAAATAAAACTATGCAATAGGTATAGTGTGATGGTAAATGATATAATTATAAACTAAATTAAATACAATGAGATTAAAAATATAAGTAGTAAAAATATATTAGATATTGATTCAAAAGGTTTTATATATACCATAATATAATGTGAAATCTTGTTTTAAACCCAATTAATAAGAATTTTTATACGCGCAAACTAAATTAAAATAAAATTAATACACAAAAAAATAAATAAAAAATAACATTTATTAGATAATAGTAAATGCTACGAAGTTCATAACATTTGCTATTTTTACCATAATAACTAGTTTATAGTATGAACTAGTCATCATAGTAAAAATAGCAAATTGCCATAGTAAAAATAGTAATTTTCTTAACAAAGATATTTAGAAAATTATTAATTATATTTATTTTAAAATTTTTTTTGTTGATATCAAGTACTAATCAATTTAATTTTTTATATTTAATTGATCAAATTGCAAAATAATTGGATTTAAGAAGGCCTCTACCTCTAATATAGAAATATAAATATTTACTCTTTAAACATTATTCATCTCTTCAATATTCCAATATCAATCACACACTTTTTCGATTAATGCAGTTATGACAATTCTCTGAGTTTTAGCTTTTTTTTGTTGTTCAGTTTGCAAAATGATTTCAAACACACTTTTCTTAAACATTTCCTGAAACAGTTTCCATAAATTACTGGTACTAGTTAATAGCTTATTGCCATACATATGCTTATAAAAAATATGCTTACATGGCAATAAGTATCAATTACAAAACAAGCAGTGACAATTAGGAGAGGTTAAACCTGGGCACCTTTTCCTTTTTCTATCCTATTAACAATAGCACAGGCCTTTTTAACAAATAAGTTTTGGAATAAAAAGAGAATTTATGGATTTTCTCAAAAATATTATTCTCAACACCATAGGCAGATACTTTTTTTATATAAAAATTAAAAGTAGTACTTTCTAATTAAGATTTTTTTAAATATTTGATATCAACAATACTATGAACAGCATCTAAATAAATAAATCTGAAGCAAATAATTAAAACAAAATTTGATAAGATCATTGCTAGAATCAAATTTCTAAATGCTAATTAGAGTCTAGAGACCCAACTCTGATCATCACTCTATGTACTAATTAAACTATATAATAAAGATGTTATTCTTTTTATTTTACTATGAAACAACTCTAATAGATTGGTAGTTGTGACTTGTAAAAGTAAAGGGAAGTGTTGTTGAGCCCACAAACCTGTTAATTTGTATTCTTTACATAATTTCTTTGAATATAATTTTTTATAGCAGAAACGGAGCAATAGTTGATTGCATTTTGAACAAAGTCTTTATAGTCTATCTTTGTTTGCTTGTGCATTGCAGCAATCATGATGTCCTGGGTTCCTTTATCATATATTTTTTGTATCCATATTCTTATAACATAAATGGTACAAATTATAAACTGGTATTCTTGTTCACTAGCTATTATTCCTAGAAAAACCTTCTTGATACTTTTAGCCTTGACAAAGCTTTGATCTAAGAGCATATAACAGGGATTAGTAATTATAATTGTTACAAATTATTAACAATGCTTTTAAAACAGTGTCACTATTTTAACTGCTTATGAAAAAGTAAGCATCTACATTCTAGCATCCATAAGTATCACAGCTATAAAGAATGAACAAGTGCTAGTTATACTGGTTGGTCTTATGAGTGGAATCTATAAGTGTTAACCAACTATGTCATTTAAGTTTTTTTAATTGTTTAAATGTGTAAATACAATTCCTTTAGTTGGATCGTTAGAAAACATGATAATCTTTAACAAGATATCCTTGTTTCATTAAATAAGATATGGTCTTTGAAATGTCCAAGTTTAAATTAGAATTTCTAACAAGATAAGCCTCCATGGGCCCCAAACCTTATATTTGATATTTGTTACTTTTTTGCATTTTAGCTCACATATACTTGTACCAAGACCTAGCTTAATTGTTGCATATTTTTTCACAATAGCAGTGATTGCTAGAGGGAAATAATTTTTGACTGATTCTTGTTCAACTAAACTTCTAATAGCATTTGATTGTTTTATCATATTGTATTCCAACAAAGAATGTATAATGGTTTGGTGAGTTATTATATCATGTTATTTGAACCTTCTTCAAGGCAACAAATCAAAAAACTTTAATTTTTATATAACATAAACCGGATGGTTATATATTTGTTATTCAGTTGGAATATTTTTCTTTTGTTGAGTGTAAAATAACAGGCATAGGTCTTGTGAACATTACTATTTACATACTTGTGTGAATTCTATTGTGTTCAAATATTCAAGATCAATAGCCACCAATTATTATTAAATTCCTCTATTGGAACTTCTAAAGTTCTATTTATATTAAAGAGAAAATTACATTTGTTATCAGGCATGAGACTTGATATTAGTGTAATAACTAAAAAAGAAGTATCTATAGAGAATCCTGAATAATTTATATAAGATCATATTTGAAATTGCTAATAGAGGTCCTTTTTTTTAAAAAGGTTATATTTGAAAAGTAGGTATTAGATAAAAAGGATATATTTGAAAACAGCTAATAGACAAAAAAGATATATTTAAATGAATGCTAATAGGTGTAGTTTTTATAAATTTTATATTTGTAATGTGCTAATAAAAAATTTAGGCCATAATAGTAACCCAGTAATTTTATGCAGACCGCTATTAAAGATGTCGAAACAAATTTTGGTCATGAACTTTTAATCGACATTTATGGTATGTTTATATTTATATAGTATATTACCTTATAAGGAATTAATCAACTTTATTATTATTATTGGTTTTTTTTTTATAGGTCATGCTTATTCGGAACAACTTATTGAGATAGGTTATGTTCTTCCAGCTGAAATACTCTCTCACAAATCAATGAGAATCCTAATATTTATTCTGGATCAATATTCACTCTCTATATACTAGAAAATCGAATAATATTCAATTTGCTGATTTACTTTACGGTCAAACTACTTCATTTGGTGGTCGTTTACAATCCCATGGTTATGCTACTGTTCCATCACATATTCATAAATACCCATTTAAGGATACAAAATATTTTCATGGTGGTTATAGTGTGGTTATTGTGTACAAAAATATGGTTCACAATACATTGAACATGTTGTCGATGCTATACAAATTGAGTATGTTCTTGTTTTCTATACAAACGGTATATATATATACACACTATATATATTTTTTTTTAAGAGTATGTGAATAACCATCTATTATTATTTTTAGATTACCAAGAATTTTACAAGTTGGAAATAAGAAAAAACAAAGGAAGCAATTTTATATTAGCATTATCAGAATGCATAGCCTGGTTTTAAAAAGAGTACTATGGATAAGTACATAATGTATACCAAATTTTTAGATAATTGAAAACATAATAGACATTAATATACAATCACAAGCTTAAATCTTATTATTGCTTCAATAGATTCTTATATTTAATGTTAACAATCGTGTAAATATTTGTTTTAAGCATTGTATTTAGCATATATTTTATAATGGGTGAAGAAAAAAATCAAGGTTTTAATAACAATAAACATTTTTAATCTACCATGCTATTTAGTATATTATATTATTCAATTAATAAAAGAAAGTTTTATGATTAAATACTATATTTTATTTGTAAAATCAAATTATGTTACACATTTTGTAGTATGGATAACTAGATTCATACAGTATGGGGATTAAAATAACCTATTTTAAAATCTATACCATACTGATCTGGTGTTATACGTATACTATTAGGGTCAAAGATTATAGCAGATTAGTATGTTTTTTAAAAATAAATTACCGAAGATCAACATGGTATAGATGACAGAAGGGTATGCTATAGAGAGGTGAGCAGATTAGTATGGTACAGGCTGAATTTTGTGTATTCAACAATTTTTATATTAATAGGCAATTCTCCAGTTAACTGGATCAAAAATTTTTTTTTTATATATAAATTTTACTATAAATGCGAATGCACAGCGTCTCTATCTAAAACTTTTTTTTTACTAAGTTAATCACTTTTCTGGCTTAAGAAACTTTTGTAAAGCTTATTAAAATGCATCTAATGGTGGTTAGAGCGTTAAAATTGGCTTGATGAATACTAAGATATCTTTAAAAACTCTTTTTTTTACTATATAAATTTCTTTGCAAACAATAGTATTGTTTATAAAGAAATTTATATAGTAAAATAAAGGTTTTTTAAAGATATCTTGGTATTCACCAAGCCAATTTTGACACTCAAAATACCATTAGATGCATTTTAATAAGCTTTACAAAAGTTTCTTAAGCCAGAAAGGTAATTAACTTAGTATAAAAAAAAGTTTTAGATAGAGACGCTGTGCATTCGCACTTATAGTAAAATTTATATATAAAAAAAAATTTTTGAACCAGTTGACTGGAGAATTGCCTATTAAGTGATTTCGCACGAGTCATATATATGATATGAATTATAATAAAAGATGTAGAACTTTTCTTTTATTGCATGGGTCTTATGTAACAAGCCTATTTTCACTGATCTATACAAAAATCATATATGATTTGCATATGGATTGATAAAATTCAGAACAAAACAAGAATTATTAAGTTAGTTATACGGGTTAGATAATTTATTGTCATAGCTGAAGCTGGAAATGGCTGAAGCTGGAAATTAGGGACCTTGATTTAAAAATATAAGCCCTACCAAAATTCACTTATACCCTTTTATTATTAAACCTAACCCTAAACCTAAACTAACCCTATAAAAAAACCTCCTAACAAAAGGCTCAAAAAATTTTTGATATTTTCATATTAAAATAATTAAAATTTCCAGCTTCAGCTATTTTTAGCTTCAGCCGCAACATTTATTTTATCCATTTTTATATATTTTATTTTAAATGACCATTGTACTGTTGTATGATATAATTTTTACAATACATTATTATTACAACTAAACTTTTCACTAATCATCAGTTTATTTCAAACTTAATAAATCAGTTCTTATAACCCGGCCGGATCAAATTTCTGACTATGTTTATTATCCAGGTAGTTTTTTTTATTTTTTTACATATAAAAAGCCTGATTGCCGGGCAATTTTTTCAAATTTTATGTTATGAAAACCAAAAAATTAACTTTTGTATGGCCTTATAAATAGGGATTTATTAACATACAGTATCAGATATAGTTTTGATATATAATACATGATTATAATAAAAAGATATATTACTATGAAAAGTGCAGATGACGTCTTAATAAGATTGTAATATATTCAAGTCTTTTATTAACTCTAACGATTTAATAAAAAGAAAAAAAAAACCATTTTTATATTGCTACATAATTGTAATCTGTAGCACATTTTGTCAAGTTGCAACCAACATATACATGAAAATATCTTAAAATAAAAGTATGTTCCTGAGCATGATTTCGAAGAGCTTAATCCCAAGATCATAGTTCAAATTGAATTAGACTATGTAAACCACTAATTAATCGTAGCAACTTCTCCGAACCCTATTATTATACAAAAATAGTAAAATATATTATGATAGTTAATTATTATTTGATCAAAAAAAAAGAATTTAATAAAAATGTAAGCATCTATAAAAGTATGTTTTTAAGCATAATTTGGAAGAGCTTAATCCCAAGATCGTAGTTCAAATCGAATTAGATCACGTAAACTACTAATTAATCATAGCAACTTCCCCGATCCCTATTATTATACAAAAATAGTAAAATATATAATGATAGTTAATTATTATTCGATTAAAAAAAAAAATTTAATAAAAACGTAAGCATTTATTAGTTGGTTTCCAGATCACATGACGAGGACGTTGATGCTTAAGTGACCCAAAAAAAATGAAGAGAGGAAAAAGAGAAATAACTCTATATGACAGTATAACTGTACATATTAAAAAAAGATGTACAATCAACAAAAATACTAAGCAATTAAAAATTACCAGATTACTATCGAAGGCACCTTTTTGTTTCTCTCTATAATAAAAAAAACTGAATCAATTAGTGGAAAGTTTTAAATAATTACTTATGTATAAAAATTAGATTTCTAATTAGTTGTTTATCGTTTTGATAAACAACAGGTACTAATCGGTTCAAGACAGAAAAAAAGAGAAAAGGTAATCAGTGGAGAATCCTAAGTGGTTACTTATCCGTAATCTCACTAGACTCCAATTTAGTGTTCTGATGAACAACAGGTCCTGATTAACAACCTTGATCATGCATAGAAAACTTTTCGTTATTTGGCGATAACCAGGTTATACGAAAACGAATGTTTTAAGGAGTTTAAAAAAAAATTGTGTTGGTATCATTTGTTGTAAGCTTTGAAGTGACATATATCGAAGTCGAATTTGATCGAAGCGATATGCCGAAGTCTCAAGTATGTTGTGAAGGGCTCCCACCCCTGCATTTTTTTTTTATATATTTTGATTATAATTAGTAGTATTCGCATATATATATATTAGTATTAGTTCCTAAAAATAGGTTTGAATCACAGCCTTTCATAGACATTACCTTATTAGTATAGCTATCGGTCATATCTGACAGATATGTCAGTTCGGTCAGATCGGTCAGATCTGTCAGATCGGACCAATATGTTAGATCGGACAGATATGTCAAATCGGTAATTTGGATGGTTCCAGCAATTGTAGAACCTGTATAAGAGTAGTATTAGCACAGTAATGTAAAAGTATAAATACGATGTCTCTTGTCTTTAGAGCAAGACAGCTTTTTTGAGCTCAGTTGAGTTCAAAAGTTTGAGTTCAACGCTGTAGAGCGATAACCTTAGAAATTAAAGTAGAAGTATTAGCTCTGGTGATTATCCTGATATAAATAAACTATTATTATTATAAACCGATATCTTCTTGATAAGTGACTTCGTATTGGAGTATAAATCCCGTGACCCCATATTAGAGCCTCATGACATAATCAAGAGCCCCTATTGACCAAGTATTTCCACGCCGTACCAAGACTCTCCAAACCTTGAGACCCAGACCAAATATTCTGCGCCTCTTTTTGTCTGCCAGTTCAAGGTTTAGGAGTCTTGAGCACTTGGTAGAGTTGGTATTAGTTAGTCTTAGTAGCGTATTGTGGTGACATTTTCATGGAGGGTCCATTTTGCTCCTCACAATTTGGTGGTGACTGTGAGGTTGAACTTTTTAACCCACCTGAATCAAGACACTGAGCAATCGATTATCTCTTATTATCGACTTGAGACTGTGAAATTCGAAAAGGAATAAATAAACAAATAGAAAAAAATACTTATTTTGAAGAACTCCGAGTACAAGTAGCTTAAAGAAACCTCCAAAAAGAAAGGTGGTGCACCTATTGCAAGAAAAACGGACATGAAGTTGGTCGATGCCCAGAAGTGAAAAAACTAGAAGAATTATGCACTGCCAGGACCCCGGACATCTCTCATATAGGTTATAACTGGATTTTGGCCAATTTTGACCTAATTTGCTAAAAATGACAAAATCTATTTATTTAAATAAATCTTGATCCAGTAATCAAAATTGAATAAACTTTTTTTTGTTAGATGCGCCTCACTGAGAGCTTTATTTTAAAAAAAAGTTCATTCAAATTGGACTACTGGATGCCAAGATAATTGCCAAAAACTGATTTTTTGCTTTTTAAATTTTGGGGGTTTTTGCTAAAATGCGTAACGTATGACCTCTGTACTACATGTTCGGGGTTCTGCGCTGCCTTATCTGAAGCTCTGACTGACAGCCAAGTAACCGAATTCCAAGAGATTATAAATGAAATCTTCGGAAATGAACACATTGACGACACACAACTTCCCCATGCTCTGGAATTAGTACTTGAAATATTAGAAGATTTTACTAATTATACAAGTACTGAGGATGTGCCGATTAATACTTACCATCATATATCCACGTGTCCTGACTAGGAAGAGAGAGAATCAATCTCCAGTAATTCTACGACGAAAGGTTCTTCAAGAAATCCTCGATCTAAGAAAGGCCCGGTAACCGAAGTTCATAACACGTATTTGGCAATAGAAGAGCCTCTCTAAAGTAATAAGACTGGGCTTGAAAAAGAAAAGGTCAACCTAGATCAACTCCTCCAAAAACTTGCCGCTGAATATGATGGCATCATTCGGAAATGGTCCTTGAAGGAAGAGAAAGAAGTCATCCATGATCCCCGACTATAGACGAACCCAAAGATAAAATTGATAGTAACCAGAAAGACAATGAAGTCCTGGTTGAAAGCGATCAAGAAACGTTAGTAGAAAATGATGATACGAATAAAGAAAAGAAGGATCGTACCGGAAGACTTCTAGAAGAAGAAGTAATACGCCTAGCCTGCGAAAACTGGACAAGAAGAGTCAACGAGTTTCGGAAACCTATTAGTAACCCGGAAGAACCTATCCAAAAGAAACTTACCGAAGTCCAAGAAGTTGGTAATGGTTATCAAAGCGAAATTGAAACAATAGCATTAGGATGGAAGCCAAAATCAGCAGAAGGTCTTGAGAAAGTCTTTAAAACCTGGAGCAAGAAAAGGGACGAATTCCAGTATATAATTAAGCACCAAAGGACAAAACCCAAGAAAGAAAGAGTACTGTACCTAACCAATCCCAAGAAACCCAAATATGCAAGTTATACCAATTCAGAAATAGGTATCGAAGCTGACATCGATGAACCCAAAAATAGAACGTCTAATTCGATTAGGCCTAGATTAAACCCTAAAAAGAGAAAAAAGAAGGATTGGTTAGAAACGATTAATAATATTAATATGACAAATAAAATTATTAGAAAGAAAACCCTTCAACGCTTATTGCCATATCGACCAAATCTCCAAATATTTGATCCTGGTAGAGGTATCTGCTGTGGCATCCAGTCCTAGAAGAATAATGTGCTTATTATATGTTAGCAAAAAAAAAAAAAAAAGAACAATATGGCTTCCAATTTTCATAAAGCATCCAGCTACCAAAACCAAAAACTGAACCAAAATAATAGCTACAGTAAATCGCACAATCTGGTTTTTCTACAGGACTTAAAATCGAATTTTGAATACTATTATTTTTCAATGGAAATACAAAGCCATCATCACAATATGTTGCGACTCCAACTGATTTATCCATACTAATCGAATTCTGTGACATCAGTGTCAAATTAATCCGATCAACCAAGCTACGTGCTACAGGACCGCCATCAAGTGCTGCCGCAATCAGAAGGACATCCTATTCTTGGCAAAGGCTCTAGAAGATAACTAGAAGAGGTGGATTAGTACTGTCTGACCCAAAAAAAAAAACAAAAAAAAAAGAGAGAGACATTAAAATCGATTGAGTCAGCACTATACTTATCTAATTCCAGAACCACCCCAAGTCTTCGATCTTGTTGCCTTACTAGAAGTAGATTAGTATATTAGTAGATTAACGCGAAGTAAAAAAAAAAAAAATGGTACTGCCGATTTGAATACTAATCAATTACCTAATTTGGCGAACAATCATCGGCCCCAAGATCTCCTATTATCGATTGACAATTGAAGCTCATAATTCATGATCTAGATCTTTTTGTTGAGTTGAAAATGTTTTGCGAAATTGGATATAAAAATCAATTATTCTTGAGATGCTATTGACTATCGAGAGATGATTTAGGAAATTAGAGTGCACGCTTGCATTCGGAACACAAAAATTCAGCTTGGTTTTTTCTTTTTTTACATTCTTATTTTGAAATATGCAGAAAAAAAGATCATTACGCAATAATCTTCACGAAGTATCGCAGATAAAATAGGAAGAAAAATTAAATTTATTAAGCTGCATAACATCAGATCTTGAAGCAATTCATTTACAAGAATTAGAACATCGAGATCTTCATAGTGGAAACATTTCGCAAGATGAACTGGATAATGCTTATATTACAGATTTGGGACTCTCTAATGCAAACAATGAAGTTATCGGTGTTTTACCTTACATGGTACCAGAAATTTTACAAAGAAATCTATATACTCAAGCAGCTGATATTTATGCTTTAGATATTATTATGACGGAAATATCAACAGGAAGAAAAGCTTTTGATGGATATAATTTTGATAGTGAACTTGCATTAAAATTTGGTATGAATTACAACCAACATTTACATCTGGTACTCCTGAATGTTATATTGAATTAGCAAAGTGATGCATGGATTTAGACCCAAGAAAACGACCTACTATCTGAGTTGTTAATTGTTTAATTACTTATTGGATTGAAGAAATAGGAAGCTTTGATGATGAAAATAAAATTAAAAATAAAAAATAAAAAAAAATAAAAAAAAATTCAAATACTAGTGGCTATCGTTAGACCTGGAGAGAATAAGAAACAGGAGAATTAATAATCAATCACAAGCTAATTACCTTATAGACCTGATCCCATGATCGCCCATTGTGATCAATAATTGAAGCCACATTTTTGAATCTTATGACATTGTTGCAAAACTTACGTTTTTGAGACTCCTACACTTACTTTTTTTGATACTCCTAGATGTATCCCAAAATTTATATACTTTTTGATAGTGATATCACGTGCAGATGACCATTACCGAAATCTGCTGAAGTGAGTAGTCCTCAAGGAATGTTTAAAGTCGGTATTATCTCTGACTGCACCATTGAGCTACCGGCATACCAATCGATGCATTAATCGAATTTTTCCAAAACCTGAGAACCCATGAAAACTGGAAGTCCAATTGGCCATCCGATTGTTCTTGTCCTGTGACCCTCCTGTAAAACTCGAAAAACAGACCTAACAATAGAATAAGGAAGGTTAGTATGGGGTAGGGCGAATGGAGGGGCTCTATCTATAGAAAGAAGATAACTTGAAAAATGCCTAGCTGAAATTAAGGCATATCGAAGCCTTAAGAAATCTTCGTATAAAGAATAAAGAAAGTGAAGCCTATGGATTAAAGAATTAAACGGACCTGACAGTAGAGATAGGTTGGTCTGGACGAAATTGGGCTAGTAGAGGGGCCCTATTTACCTAAAGCGCTTAAAGATTAAAAGAAGAACTTGATAATTCAACTGTGCGTGCAGTGGCGAATCCAAGAAAGAGATAGGTCAAGTTGTGAGGTCCTATCTGCAAAAGCCAGTGAAATTATCGACACAGAAGCCACAAAAGTAACTGGGACGGAAAAAAGGAAGGAAATGTCTGCATTACCTGCTGGATAAGACTCAAGAGAAGCCCCAGAGGAATGTCAAAGTGTATCCCTGCATATATTGCAAAGGCTCATGAGAAGAGCCAGAAAGTGGATCTATAATAAGTATCCAGGAGAGTGGAAACTGTATAAAGATGGGATTGGAGTTGAAAAAGATGGACATGAAAAATCTAAAGAAAACTACCAGACCTCTGAAATCTGACGGTAAATCCAATCCAGTCTAGGTAGTCAGTGTCCTAGCTCAAAGAAATATCCAAGTCTTGATCTTTTTCTCGTGGAACTTGAAAATAAGGATGGGAGATTGTGAAGGGCTCCCACCCCGCAGTTTTTTTGTTTTTATATATTTTGATTATAATTAGTAGTATTCGCATATGTATATATTAGTATTAGTTCCTAAAAATAGGTTTGAACCACAGCCTTCCATAGACATTACCTTATTAGTATAGCCATCGGTCATATCTGACAGATATGTCAGTTCGGTCAGATTGGTCAGATCTGTCAGATTGGACCGATATGTCAGATCGGACAGATATGTCAGATCGGTAATTTGGATGGTTCGAGCCATTGTAGAACCTGTATAAGAGTAGTATTAGCGCAGTAATGTAAAAGTATAAATATGATGTCTCTTGTCTTTAGAGCGAGTTAGCTTTTTTGAGCTCAGTTAGTTCGAAAGTTTGAGTTCAACGTTGTAGAGCGATAACCTTCGAAATTAGAGTAGAAGTGTTAGCTCTAGTGATTAACCTGATATAAATAAACTATTATTATTATAAACCGATATCTTCCTGATAAGTGACTTCGTATTGGAGTATAAATCCCGTGACCCCATATTAGAGCCTCGTGACATAATCAAGAGCACCTATCGACCAAGTATTTCCATGCCGTACCAAGACTCTCCGAACCTTGAGACCCGGACCAAATCTTCCACACTTCTTTTTGCCTGCCAGTTCAAGGTTTAGGAGTCTTGAGCACTTGGTAGAGTTGGTATTAGTTAGTGTTAGTAGCATATTGTGGTGACATTTACACGGAGGGTCCATTTTGCCCCTCACAACGTTCCAGCTGCGCCGCGAGGAGGCTGACACACCACGACCATAAAAATTTAATGTTTAAAAGAAAGGGTAAGAAAAGATGAAAAGGAAGTGTGTGAACAATATAGTAAATCAAGGGTAAATAAATCATTTGATAGTGTCAAAACAAATTACGTTTCTGTATTTGATTATTTTGACTCATTTATGTCGATCAAACGTGATCAAACGTGATCTCACGCGCTCTACAGAATTACTATTATGTTTTTTGATACCGACCAACAATACTTAATTCTACAATTCCGTTTTGTCTTTGTTAGCATTTAATAATTACATATAAAATAATTTATTAAAACATGTATATTCGGAAGAATGGTTCAAAAATACTATTAATGAAGGTTACTTTAAGTCTTACGACTATTCTGAATTCTTTGTTCATAAGTCAATTGGTAAAGGAGGTTTCAGAATTATATATAAAGCAAAATGGAAAGATTGCAGGTTGGCCATTGCTCTTAATCAATTAAACATTATATTTATGGATGAAAAGTCTATTCAATAATTTGTTAAAGAGGTAAGAAATTATTATATTATTGCTATAATACAGTAATAATAATAAAACTGCGAATAACTAAACTCTATATAAGGTAAATGGGGTATCGGGTATTGTGGCCAAGTGACATATCTTGTATATTTATAGTGACTAAAAGTCTGTGAATTGAAATTCTACTTTTTA
>QKWP01001981.1:28404-70349 GCA_003550325.1 Gigaspora rosea
ATCACATATTCATAAATACCCATTTAAGAATACAAAATATTTTCATGGTGGTTATTGTGTACAAAAATATGGTTCACAATACATTGAACATGTTGTCGATGCTATACAAATTGAGTATGTTCTTGTTTTCTATACAAACAGTATATATATATATTTTTTTAAGAGTATGTGAATAACCATCTATTATTATTTTTAGATTACCAAGAATTTTACGAGTTGGGAATAAGAAAAAACAAAGAAAGCAATTTTATATTAGCATTATCAGAATGCATAGCCTGGTTTGTAAAAGAGTACTATGGATAAGTACATAATGTATACCAAATTTTTAGATAATTGAAAACATAATAGACATTAATATACAATCACAAGCTTAAATCTTATTATTGCTTCAATAGATTCTTATATTTAATGTTAACAATCGTGTAAATATGGGTTTTGATTTTGTTTTAAGCATTGTATTTAGCATATATTTTATAATGGGTGAAGAAAAAAATCAAGGCTTTAATAACAATAAACATTTTTAATCTACCATGCTATTTAGTATGTTACATTATTCAATTGATAAAAGAAAGTTTTATGATTAAATAATATATTTTATTCGTAAAATCAAATTGTGTTACACATTTTGTTGTATGGATAACTAGATTCATACAGTATGGGGATTAAAATATCCCTATTTTAAAATCTGTACCATACTGATCTGGTGTTATATGTATACTATTGGGCTCAAAGATTATTATAGCAGCTTAGTATGTTTTTTTTTAAAATAGATTACTGAAGTTCAACATGGTATAGATGACAGAAGGGTATGCTATAGAGGGGTTAGCAGATTAGTATGGTACAGGCCGAATTTTGTGTATTCAACAATTTTTATATTAAGTGATTTCACGCGAGTCATATATATGATATGAATTATAATAAAAGATGTAGAACTTTTCTTTTATTGTATGGGTCTTATGTAACAAGCCTATTTTCACTAATCTATACGAAAATCATATATGATTTGCATATAGATTGATAAAATTCAGAACAAGACAAGAATTATTAAGTTATACGGGTTAGATAATTTATTGTCACAGCTGAAGCTAGAAATGCCTAAAGCTGGAAATTAGGGACCTTGATTTAAAAATATAAGCCATACCAAAATTCACTTATACTCTTTTATTATTAAACCTAACTCTAATCCTAATTTAACCCTATAAAAAAACCCAAACAAAAGGCTCAAAAATTTTTGAAATTTTCATATTAAAATAATTAAAATTTCCAGCTTCAGCCATTTCCAGCTTCAGCCGCAACATTTATTTTACCCATTTTTATATATTTTATTTTAAATGACCATTGTACTGTTGTATGATATAATTTTTACAATACATTATTATTATAACTAAACTTTTCACTAATAATCGTTTTATTTCAAACTTAATAAGTTGGTTCTTATAACCCAGCCAGATCAAATTTCTGACTATGTTTATTATCCAAATAGTTTTTTTTTTAGATATCTATATATTTTTTTTACATATAAAAAGCTATATTGCCGGGCAATTTTTTAACTTTTGTATGGCCTTATAAATAGGGATTTATTAACATACAGTATTAGATATAGTTCTGATATATAATATATAATTATAATAAAAAGATATATTACTATGAAAAGTGCAGACAACGTCTTAATAAGATTGTGATATATTCAAGTCTTTTATTAACTTTAACTATTTAATAAAAAAAAAAAAACCATCTTTATATCGCTAATTGTATCTGTGGCACATTTAGTCAAGTTGCAACCTACATATGCATGAAAATATCTTAAAATAAAAGTATGTTCCTGAGCATGATTTCGAAGAGCTTAATCCCAAGATTGTAGTTCAAATCAAATTAGACTACGTAAACCACTAATTAATCATAGCAACTTCTCCAAACCCTATTATTATACAAAATTAGTAAAATATATTATGATAGTTAATTATTATTCGATCAAAAAAAAATTTAATAAAAATGTAAGCATCTATAAAAGTATGTTTCTAAGCATGATTTCGAAGAGATTAATCCCAAGATCGTAGTTCAAATCAAATTAGACCACGTAAACCACTAATTAATCATAGCAACTTCTCCGAACCCTATTATTATTCAAAAATAGTAAAATATATTATGATAGTTAATTATTATTTGATCAAAAAAAAAATTTAATAAAAACGTAAGCATCTATCAGTTGGTTATCCAGGTCATACAATAAGGATGTTGATGCTTAAGTGACCCAAAAAAAAATGGAGAGAGAAAAAGAGAAATAACTCTTTATGACAGTATAACTGTACATATTAAAAAAAGATGTACAATCAACAGAAATACTAAGCAATTAAAAATTACCAGATTACTATTGAAGGCACCTTTTTGTTTCTCTCTATAATAAAAAAAACCGAATCAATTAGTGGAAAGTCTTAAATAATTACTTATGCATAAAAATTAGATTTCCAATGAGTTGTTTATCGTTTTGATAAACAACAGGTACTAATCGGTTCAAGACAGAAAAAAAAGGGAAAAGGTAATCAGTGGAGAATCCTAAGTGGTTACTTATCTGTAATCTCACTAGACTCAAATTAGTGTTCTGATGAACAACAGGTCCTGATTAACAACCTTGATCATGCATAGAAAACTTTTCGTTATTTGGCGATGGCCAGGTTATTCGAAAACGAATGTTTTAAGGAGTTTAAAAAAAAATTGTGTCAGTGTCATTTGTTGTAAGCTTTGAAGTGACATATATCGAAGTCGAATTTGATCGAAGTATATATGCCGAAGTCTCAGGTACGTTCCAGCCACGCCGCGAGGAGGCTGACACACCACGACCATAAAAATTTAATGTTTAAAAGAAAGGATAAGAAACGATGAAAAGGAAGTGTGTGAACAATACAGTAAATCAAGGGTAAATAAATCATTTGATAGTGTCAAAACAAATTACGTTTCCGTATTTGATTATTTTGACTCATTTATGTTGATCAAACGTGATCAAACGTGATCTCATGAGATCTCATGCGTTCTACATTATGTTTTTTGATACCGACCAACAATACTTAATCCTACAATTCCGGTTTGTCTTTGTTAGCATTTAATAATTACATATAAAAATAATTTATTAAAACGTGTATATTCTGAAGAATGGTTCAAAAATACTATTAATGAAGTCTTACGACTATTCTGAATTCTTTGTTCATAAGTCAATTGGTAAAGGAAGTTTCAGAATTATATATAAAGCAAAATGGAAAGATTGCAGGTTGGCCATTGCTCTTAATTAATTAAACATTATATTTATGGATGAAAAGACTATTCAATAATTTGTTAAAGAGGTAAGAAATTATTATATTATTGCTACAATAATACAGTAATAATAATAAAACTGCGAATAACTAAACTCTATATAAGGTAAATGGGGTATCGGGTATTGTGGCCAAGTGACATATCTTGTATATTTATAGTGACTAAAAGTCAGTAAATTGAAATTCTACTTTTTATAACTAAATTCTGACAATTTTTCATAACATTCTTTGAATATTAACTATGTATGCAAATTTTTTATTTAATCAAGTTATCATAATAATAGGTTATTCTTTTGTTATTCATTAAATGGATTCGGTTGTCTTCAATAGCTTTGTCATTCATTTTCTAGCCTATATGTCGTTACCTTTGATTAATGGCGGCGATAATATTGAGAATGAGGAATCAAAATTTATTAATATGGTCTATAATTATGATTGGTTTTCAACTTCGCTTGGCCCTATAGACACATGAGATCCTGTTCTCAAACATGTTACGGCAATTTGCGTTCATATATTCATATATATCAGTTGTTTTTTATTTTAAAAAAAAAAAAAAAATCGTAAACTTTTCAATATAACTCGTAAAAACCACGTGTTTTATAGAATTTAATCCTCAATTCTAAGTTTACTTTTGCAATCCTTATCAATCCTCCTGATTGGATACTACTCTACAATAAAGGTAAAACAATTTTAAAGTTTACCAGCCTGACCTATTCTATTTGATTGGTTTAAATATCTAATTTTATTTACTTATAGCATATGTATCAATATTAAAGGCAAAACATCCGGATGGTTAGCCATATATTTGGTTATAAATATTTAAAATAAATACAGTATCGCCAACTTATCAGTTTCATTAATGTTAAATAGCATTAGGAAAGCGGCTTCAAGATTTTCTTCCCGAATACTTTGAAAATCATGCGAAATATAAACTTAATAAGTAATAATTTTAATGGATATTTTTCATTCATAATGTTAAACTTTTCATAAATTGTAACATATTAGGTTAATAGCAACTGGCAAGAGTCATATGATGGATATAAGGAAGAGATTTACAACCACGGTTCAATTAACCCAGTTTTCAAATCAGGTGGCACGGTTTGTGCTGCAGTTTGTCTGGTTTAAGACATTATCAAAAGAGTCAAAAACTCTCGAAGATTGAAGACACTGACATCATATTTCTAGTTAGTACTCATAAATATAATTTATAATTCCGTTTATGGATATTATGGAATTGTATCTTTAACTACTTACTTTTTTCATAATATTTCTTGAAGAGGTTAAATCCTTAGAAAGTGCCTGCCATATTATAACAAAAGTATTAAGTAACAATAAAGACATTCTTTATACATTAATTTATTTAATCAAACACACACTAAATACTAGCTCGGAATCTCTGATCGCCCACCTAATCGCTACGACCTTTGATGATTGATGATGATGAAAAGGACGGAATATTCCTGATTACTTACCAGAAACTCACGAAATAATTGACTTAGCTAAAGATTCTAATAAAAATTACGATGCATATATAGAATTGAAACGAGGTGCTTTTACTCATTCGTTCTTAAAATGTGAATCTTGGCCAATATATCTTGCATTAAAAGAAAGAAATCATGTAAAAGTTCTTTTAAATGATGAATCACGAGCTATACTCTTATCGATAAAAATTTCACAAACCTTGTCAGTTGTATTAATTTATGGTATTAGTCAACTTCACACACTTGATGAAAAGCATATGGAATTTTTACAAGTATGTAATAATAATTCATATGATTAATTTCGTTATGTTTACTGTATTAAAAACTACTTATATAAATTTTTATAACTTGCTAGTTAATCACAAATCAAATAACCACCTTTTGCAACAAGGGAAGTCAATTGAAGAGGAAAAGGAGCGAATTAAAATATTGACTGAGTTGAATTACCAAAACATTGTCTTTTTCCAAGGAATTAGTCACAAATTAAAAAGTATTACCATAAAATTTTCTTTAAAAATATGTTGTATAAATATGCTCATTCTTTTTTTCTAATATTTCAGCACCATTAACTTTAATGATTTCACCACTTGATGACGTAATTAACGCATGTTCGCAAGAATCATCACATCTTCAAATTATACGACGGAACGCTCGTCGATTACTTAAACTCATTAATGCATTATTACAAGTATGTTATCTATTTATATGCACAAAATATGGCAATTTTTAATATCTGATAATTATCTTTATTAATAACTACATCTATTTCCTGGAATTATTATACTAAAAATAATTCACTTTTTATATAGTTTTCTTATATAGAATCTAATCAATTAAAAAGCTCATTATCGTGAAATAAATATAGCTAAATTTACTCAAGAGTTGGCCTCAGAATTTAAAAGTATGGCTAAAACATTAGGTTTGGATTACAATATTGATATTCCAAATCCAGAAGAATTTAACCATGCAATAGGCGATAAAATTTACTTAGATTGTGATATGTATGAAACTATCGTATTTAATCTTTGTAAGCACTTTCTATAAATTTTCCATCGGAGCGCATCATTTTTCTAAACTATAACAAATTATTAAATATGATATATTGTTTAATAAGTAATCTTTATAAAAATGAAACATAAATAGATTATGAATGAAATAATCAATAATTATCGATCTTATCAAATTATTAATGAATTTAAATGAGAGCATCGTGTAAATTATCTTACTTTAAATACATCAATTAAAAAATCTTGATGCTATCATAGAAATTCAATGTATATATTTATTTAATAGTGCATTTTTTTAATACCTTTTTTTGATTTTAATAAGCTGGAAGATAACCTATTGGATTTATTTATATTATATTATAGTTTAATACTTGTCGTAATTCATTGATTAGTATGTATTCACGTTGAAAGTGTCAGGGGTAACTTAGATTAGCATGGAAAACGTTTTCATGCCGTGTCGGTGCCAAAATTTTATTGGGATCATTGGCTAAAAATAGGAACAGACGAATTTGATAGATGTCTAAAAATCGATGTGACAAGATCACACGACAAGTAATAAAACAAAGATAAAAATTTACTATTATTGCAAGAAACAGATATACTCCACGTGTTAAACTAGTCCTTTAGAACACGTCTTGTTTAACACCCACTGTAAGAACGCACATGGCATGTAACTGTATAATGGTAACACCCTTTTTTTTTTCACTGTGAGAACGCACATGGCATATAACTTTATAATGGATAACGCCCTTTTTTTTTTATCCACTTATTTGCGCGGGTAATACAAGTTCCTGGAGAGGAAATAGCCAATCGGAGAGTGCAAATTTTGACTATTCCGGATCAGCCCGACGAAGAATTCGAACACGCGTAAAAGAAGAAAAAAGCGAAAATACGTAAAAACTAATGTTTAAATCGAACTTGGTGCACTAATTAAAAATGACGGGAATGAAATTTTACTTATATTAAACATCACTCTAACCTTATAGCCTCTAACGTTAAGACCCTAACCCTAAATTTTTATTTCACGCACTTAGTTTATTTACAAAATCGGATTTTCTTTTTTGGGTTGTGTTACCCGCGCAAATAAGTAAAATGCTTTTTTTTTACTGTGAGAATGCACATGGTATTCATTCCAAATTAGTACACATCAGTGATTACAAAATCGCGAAGTTATTAACAATACATACAATATAGATATAAATACTTCCTTTTTTCTTTACCGTCGGGTCTCATACTTCTTCATCACCCAATGTATGTATATATTTTTCTTATTTTTTCCCCCCTCTTCAGGCTGATATTCCTTTTTCTCTTTTTATATTCGATTCACAATTTTTTTTTCTATACCTCTTTTCATACTTTCTTTTCTGTGATGACAACATGTCTCATGGTGTTAAGACGGAGAAAGTCAACTGTTGAATTCTCGCGATCATGTGTTCATGCCGATTCACAATTTTTTTCCTATTTTTTTTTCTTTTCAGCCTGATAGTACGTATGAAGAACGTTAACTTCCCTTTTTATTTTTCATCATAGATGTCGAACTTGGACGGGCACACATTCGAGTTTCCGACCAACAAATCAGATCGATACCACGACTTTCACCTGTATACTCATATAAGGCTTTAGATCGAACTACAAAAATCGCAACATATCGGCCGATTTCTGGACCCCAAAATATCTACTGATCTGCACATGTCAAATTCGTTGCCACTCCTAGAAAATATACTGTAGTAAAACCCGCTTACCTCAAAACCCATGAAATTTTTTTGAAAAGAATAGAAAATTAAAGAATATAAAAGAAATCAAATTTAAATTATAAGTACCTTTTTTTAATTCTTAAAAGTCAAAGTTTTTATACAATTTATAAGGTTTAACTTTTATATATTTCAGGTATTACGATATATACCCATTTAACCTTCACAATGCATAATTTAAATCTAGTAATACTAAATCTATAAAGAAGGTACACTAAAGAGAATATTAATTGTAGTTGATAAGATAACAGGACTTGATTATACTAGATACTAAGGAGGTACTGTATATAGCGTTATATTTATATACTGTATTAATTTAAATTTTATATGATGCATTAATACAGATTTCGTGATATATACGTAAATTACCGTGCAAGCGACTTGGGTATTTTTACATCAACGAAATAACAAGCCTTGATTTATACCCCAGATATATTGTGTATATTACATGAAGGTATTATGTAAAGGGTATTTTAGGCTATAAGAAAAAAAATTGTTATTATTAAATTGACCCTTGGTTTGTACCTGGGTATTCTACAAAACACCACAACAAATAACCTTGAATCGTACCCAGTACAAATCATACAAATCAAGGGGATAGATACATGCACGGTAGTTTATAGTATACAGTATATTAAGTAATATTTTAGTTTAGTGTCTATTTTGTTGTCAATTAATAAAATAAAAGCATACTATATATAATATACCAGCATGTATTCGTCTTTGTTTATTACGACCATTTGATGATATTTGGAGTTATAAAAAAAATTATATTTATTAATATCTGTTATGGTGTCTCAAATTATACGTACAAATTTACAAAACTTAACTATAAACCCAACTAAAAAAAATTTTTTAAATGACTCGTATCTCAAACTAAGGTCCTCCAAATTTTTACTATCACACCCAGCCAACTAATCTAGATATTCATCATGATCGATCTTCAATTCACATTACTGCAAGTCTCTTAGATCTCAAAATTTGGCATCTTATATCCCAATATCTTCCTCGATCCATATCTATTAACTAAAAATTTTAGCAAATCAGTATTGTATAGATAAGCAGATTAGTATAGTACAGGCCGATTTAAAAAACTATACTATCAACTGTAATACATATAACACCGGATCAGTATAGTACAGATTTTAAAATGGCCTATACGTAACAGATTAATAATAATAATAATAAACGTAGTTAATATTTATTAATGATATTAATAATTTTAAGTGGTTCTTTTAGTGTCATATGTTTCATTATACTGTTTTATATATTATATTTGAATCGAACTTTTTTTTTTAAACCACTACTGGATATTAGACGTACCATTAATTGATAGGTTAGGTTTAACCATTTTTAATCAAGTTTACAGTATATAATCTATTATAGTAGAGCTTGGATCCTTTATCTGTTTTCATATTAAATTTAACGGATATCCGTCAAGTTCTATATTGTGGTTATAATATTCTGCGAAATATAGGTGAACAATCTACGTCTTTTCAAATTTCCATTACATAATAAGCGAGATGTAAAATAGTATCAGGGATCGAATGAAGATGACAGTCATATGAGTATACGTGAAAATTAAAATAGTCGAATCAAGCAACCATTCTAACAACTCTTTATGATTAGTGTAAATAATCATTCTAACAGCATTATGGTTAGCGTTAAATAATCATACTAACAACTTTGATGATAATCATTCTAATAGTTTTTTATGATTAGTGTTAAAAAATAATCATTCTAACAGCTCTTTATAGTTAGCGATAAATAACCATTCTAAAAACTCCTTGTGGTTATGTTAAATAATCATCCTACCGGCTCTTTATTGTTGCGTTATAAAACCATTCTAACAAGCTCTTTCGGATAAGTATTTAGTGTTTGGATTAGGATGGTTGAGATATGGCTCATGTTTCGTGAGACATTTGATCAACCTTCATCAACAAAAGGCGATGTTTAATCGATAGATGTCGCTATAAATATTTATTTTCAAAATTCTTCATATCGAGGTTTAATATACTGTATAATTTATTATAAGAATTGAAAAGTACATGTATATAATAGGGATTAATTAATGGCCGTTTTTATAACTTTATGAATTATTAAATCAAGTCGATGTCTGCACTTAAAATGTATATGTATTTAAAACTAACAAATTAACGATTAAATTTTTATTCATATTATACTGCAAATTTTGATGATAATATAAGTTACAGTATTTAAATTCAAAACCTAATACATAAGGCTTCAGCCCTATAAAAAACCGCCTGTTTATAACTAGTTATTTAATTGCCCATGTCTGGTTCAATTTGTAATGATACGTTAAATATGAAAGCGATACTACATCAGTACTACATCTGCTTAACGGATTACCACGAAGTCTTAATGCTTTTGTGAAAATGCATTATTTGGTTTAATTTCTAATGCTTTGCTAAATCTGTAAGTTATCATTACTAAGGTAAAATATTTTTTGTAATATCAACTATACAACTTAATCGATTGTTTGGTCACGTGATATACGTAATCGATTAGTTTTGTAGCAGGGACTAGCCAATTCCGTCCGTGATAAATTCTAATAAATATTTAAAGATTCCATACTATCAATATTAAAAATATATTTACCTGCAATTTTTTTTTAATTATAACGATAATTAAAATTTTAGCTATCAATTTTGCCATTAAAGTATAAAACATATTTCCAAATGCTGAAAAATTATGTTTTATCCGACTTTGACATATTATTTTATTAAATAATAATCTTTTGATATCTACAGTATGCCTTGCGCGTATGTTTACAAACACAGTATAGGGGTCTTCTTGTTAGAAGTACTACGATCATGAATTATGTTTTACTGATCAGAATTAGCCAATCATATGTGAATATTATCCCGTGAGGATGAATTCTGCGATATTCTGCGATATTCTGCATTTATAGCCTGATTCCGTGATTCTGCGGCATTCCGTGAAACGCAGAAAATCATTGTAGTAATTTTAAAGACTTGTTTTTGAAAAAAATTTTTAAGTTTTTTTAAAGGTAATAGATTTTAAAAGTCATATATTATATTGATAAGTTTAAGATTTCCTGCACCATATTAAAAATTTTTTTAATTAAGCCTTTTTTTTTATTTCTGCTTTGAGTGAGTCCGTTTAGCTAGTGCTTTGATTCTGCTATGGTTTTGAGTATGCATATTTGTTATGGTTTAATCCCAGTTTTTGGTTTGAAAAGATTTCAAAAGAATTTTTTTTTTTTAGAATTAGATTTATAAGTTCTTTTGTTTTTTGTATTTGTGTTTGGAGTAAAGGTATATATTTTTATTTATACATCTATTTTGGCATGTTTTTGCTTAATGTAATTTGATAAGTTTGACTAGTTCGACTATTTCTATATATTAGGAACCTAGTCAAAGAATATGCCACTACATAGCAACTAGGACAAGTAAGCACAAGTAGCTAAAACTAAAATTCTACTTTTATTTATTTTTGTTAAATTTTAATTTTAGTTTAGTATTATTATTATTTTAGAAAACTACTGTATCAAAAAAAATTTTTTTTTAAATAAATAAATTAAAAAAAAAACTATTTATTATTTTGAACTTATAATACAATAAAGTGGACTTAATTTAATTTAAATTATAATAATTTATTAGTAATTATAAATCAAACCAGTGGTGTTAAACACCAGTATGCAGTGTAACGTGAAGATCAATATCAAAAAAAATAAACAAAAAAAAATAAACAAAAGTTAAAGTTGATAAATGTTAAGTTAGAGTTAATAGTTAGGGTGAGGCATAGTATATAGTAAAATTTCACAAGAGGGTTTTTTTTTTTTTAAAAAAAAAGGTGGTTTCATAGATAAAATTTTGAGTTAGAAGGTATTTTTAAAAAATAGCAAAACAACAAAAATTTTATGTTACACCTGATCTTTACGTTACACTGCATTTAAAAAAATTTGATTGGTGAAAATCATTGTTGTGTTGAGCACCAGTGGTGTGATTTAGTAAAACCATAATTTATATATGAGAATAATAAAAATAAATTAATGGATTACTATCATTTAGTTCATGTTATAAATAATTTTAATATATCTTAATATTAATTGTCTTGGACGAAGCAGAAAAACTGTATTTTTTATACAAAGTGATATAAAACCAAATACATTAACATATAAACTTATCTCAGTCTTAATATTGATATAATTGAACAGTTTCGGATATATGCTATGCATTTATTTGGCTTTTTACTTAATGCTTAAAATCAAGTTGTTATTATAAGCAGTGCATTGTTTTTGCAAAAATAATTTTTGGTTACACACTGCTAATGTTGCGTAATGTTATACAAGTCTTATTTTGGTTGGGTCGGCCGGCATTAAGCTTAATGCTAGTGGGCACTATCATGATAATGCCCCGGCAGGTTAGATATAATTCCGGCCCACCCTAACCCTTAATCAGGTTCAAAGCAACATCCAATCACAGTACATGTACTAGTTACACAACACATGCACGTACGTTACACAAAGGCCCAGTGCATTGTTTTCGCAAAAATAATGTTTGGTTACATGCTGCTAATGTCATGTAATGTTATACAAGTTTTGTTTTGGTAACCTAAATCAAGTTGAACCAATTAAAAATAATTAAAATTATAATATACAATATTATATTAAAATCTAAAAATAGCAACCTTTTGTGTAACCATGGTGGAAATAGCAAAATACCATGGTGGAAATAGGCAGTTCCTAAAAAAAATTCATTGAATTTGCTTAAATGGTTGTCAAGATATCTTCGTTCACAAGTGCTTGTTATTGTAATTATATAGATATATTAAATTTTTATAGAACTTTGAGCAAAGATATCTTGAAACCCATCTAAGCAAATTTGATAAACTTTTTTTTATTTTAATTTTAGAGAAATTCATTGAATTTGCTTAAATGAGTTGTTAAGATATTTTCTTTCAAAGTTATTGTACAAGTACTTATTATTATAATTATAGGTGTTTTAAATTTATAGAACTTTGAGCAAAGATTTCTCAACAATTATACAAGTAAATTTAATCAACTTTTTTTTATATTAATTCTAAAGATATTCAGCATTAAAATAAAAAAAATTCATTAAATGGTTGTTGAAATAACTTTATTCTTATTGTACAAGTACTTGTTATTGTAATTATATAAGTGTTTTAAATTATTACAGAACTTTGTCTAACAACCATCCTAGCAAATTTGATAAACTTTTTTTTTATTTTACTTTTAGAGATATTCAGTATTTAAATAAAAAAAGCTTATTGAATTTGCTTGGATAATTGTTGAAATATCTTCATTCAAAGTTACTATATAAGTGCTTGTTTTGTAATTATATAAGCATTTTAAATTTTTACAGAACTTTGAGCGAAGATATTTCACTAATCATTTAAGCAAATTCAATAAAATTTTTTTTTTGATTTTAGAAATCTTTAGCATTAAAACAAAAGGGTTTATTATATTTGCTTGGATGGTGCTTCTAATTAAATATTTAAAAAACAAAAAATAAAAGAAAATATTATACTGTAGTAAAACTTGCCTACCTGGCTTTATTTATTTATTTATTTTTTTTAAAAAAATTTTTATAAAAAGTTTTTGAGTATCTAATCTATCCAGCTATTAAATATATAAAACATTTTGATAAAAAATAAGCTTTATATTAATATTCTACTTAATTTGAATAAATAAAACCCCTAAAGTAATATTTAAATAAATTATAAAAAAAAATTTTTTTTAACCAAAACTTAATAAATAAAATAACTAAATCACAAGCATGGTACAGTAGTAAATGCTATCTTTATAATCAATTAAAATTAATATATGAAAAGTAAGACAGTAGGTACCATAGATTTTATATTAATAAAATAAATTTTATATTAATTATAATATAAAGTAAATGAACACTTAGTTAAATGAACCAATTAATTAATCCACAACAAATTCATAAATAAATAAAACTATGCAATAGGTATAGTGTAATGGTAAATGATATCATTATAAACTAAATTAAATACAATGAGATTATAAATATAAGTAGTAAAAATATATTAGATATTGATTCAAAAGGTTTTATATATACCATAATATAATGTGAAATCTTGTTTTAAACCCAATTAATAAGAATTCTTATATGTGCAAACTAAATTAAAATGAAATTAACACACAAAAAAATAAATAAAAAATAACTTTATTAGATAATAGTAAATGCTACGAAGTCCATAACATTTGCTATTCTTACTATAATGACTAGTTCATAGTTTGAACTAGTTATCATAGTAAGAATAGCAAATTGCTATAGTAAAAATAGTAATTTTATTAACAAAGATATTTAGAAAATTATTAATTATATTTATTTTAAAAATTTTTTTGTTGATATCAAGTACTAATCAATTTAATTTTTTACATTTGATTGATCAAATTGCAAAATAATTGGATTTAAGAAGGCCTCTAACATAGAAATATAAATATTTACTCTTTTAACATTATCCATCTCTTCAATATTCCAATATCAATCACACACTCTTTCGATTAATGCAGTCATGACAATTCTTTGAGTTTTAGCTTTTTTTTGTTGTTTAGTTTGCAAAATGATTCCTAACTTTTATATATTTCAAACACACTTTCTCAAACATTTCCTGAAACACTTTCCACAAATTACTAGTACTAGTTAATAGCTTATTTGCATACATACACTTATGAAAAATATGCTTATATAGCAATAAGTATCAATTACAAAACAAGCAGTGACAATTTGGAGAGGTTAAACCTGGATACCTTTTCTTTTTTCTATTATATTAACAATAGCACAGGCCTCTTTAACAAGTAAGTTTTGGAATAAAAAGGAGAATTTATAGATTATCTCAAAAATATTATTCTCAACACCATAAAAGCAGTACTTTCTAATTCAGATTTTTTTTTATATTTGATATCAACAATACCATGAACAGCATCTAAATAAATAAATCTAAAGCAAGTAATTAAAACAAAATTTGATAAGGTCATTGCTAGAATCAAATTTCTAAGTACTAAACCTGTAGTTTAGAATCTAGAGACCAAACTCTGATCATCACTCTATGTACCGATTAAACTATATAATAAAGATGATATTCTTTTTATTATACTATGAAACAATTCTAATAGATTTGTAGTTGTGACTAGTAAAAGTAAAGGAAAGTGTTGTTGAGCCCACAAATCTGTTAATTTGTATTCTTTACATAATTTCTTTGAATATAATTTTTTATAGCAGAAATGGAGCAATAGTTGATTGCATCTTGAACAAAGTCTTTATAGTCTATCTTTGTTTGCTTGTGCATTGCAGCAATCATGATGTTCTGGGTTCCTTTATCGTATATTTTTTGTATCCATATTCTTATAACATGAATGGTACAAATTATAATCTGGTATTCTTGTTCACTAGCCATTATTTTTAGAAAAACCTTGATACTTTTAGCCTTGACAAAGCTTTGATCTAAGAGCATATAACAGGGACCAGCAATTATACTTGTTACAAATTATTAACAATGCTTTTAAAACAGTATTACTATTTTCACTGCTTATGAAAAAGTAAGCACTATACATGAGAACGAAAGCATTTTGGGTTCTAAAGCCCAAAATTAAAATTTGAAGACGAAATTGTTTTTGATCTATTTTACTTGAAAGACGAAATTATTTGATACTTTTTTTGAATAGACGAAATTATAAAGAACATATCTATATAAATTTTATTTGCTCTTCCTTATAAAAAATTTTAATTTTCTCTAATGAAGACGAAATAGGTCTTTTTCAAAAATCAATTTCGGTGGCATCACTAGTAAGCACCTATATTCTAGCATCCATAAGTATCACAGCTATAAAGGATGAACAAGTGCTAGTCATACTGGTTGGTCTTATGAGTGGAATCTATAAGTGTTAACCAACTATGTTATTTAAGTTTTTTTAATTGTTTTAGATGTGTGAATANCTGGTATTCTTGTTCACTAGCCATTATTTCTAGAAAAACCTTGATACTTTTAGCCTTGACAAAGCTTTGATCTAAGAGCATATAACAGGGACCAGCAATTATACTTGTTACAAATTATTAACAATTGCTAGTCATACTGGTTGGTCTTATGAGTGGAATCTATAAGTGTTAACCAACTATGTTATTTAAGTTTTTTTAATTGTTTTAGATGTGTGAATACAATTCCTTTAGTTGGATTGTTAAAGAACATAATAATCTTCAACAAGATATTCTTGTTTCATTAAATAAGATATGGTCTTTGAAATGTCCAAGTTTAAATTTGAATTTCTAACAAAATAAGCCTCCATGGGCCCCCAAATCTTATTTGGTATTTGTTACTTTTTTGCACTTTAGCTCATATATACTTGTACCAAGACCTAGCTTAATTGTTGCATATTCTTTCACAGTAGTAGTGATTGCTAGAGGGAAATAATTTTTTACTGATTCTTGTTCAACTAAACCTCTAATGGCATTTGATTGTTTTATTATATTGTATTCCAACAAAGAATGTATATGGTTTGGTGAGTTATTATACCATGTTATTTGAACCTTCTTCAAGGCAACAAATCAAAAAACTTTAATTTTTATATAACATAAGCCAGATGATCATATATTTGTTATTTGGCATTGTTCAGTTAGAATATTTTTCTTTTGTTGAGTACTTGATATTTGATGCTTTGTAAAATAACAGGCATAGGTCTTGTGAATATCACTATTTACATACTTGTATAAATTCTATTGTGTTCAAATATTCAAAATCAATAGCCACCAACTATTATTAAATTCCTCTATTGGAACTTCTAAAGTTCTATTTATAAGAGAAAATTACGTTTGTTATCAGGCATGAGACTTGATATTAGTATAATAACTGAAAAAGAAGCATCTATAGAGAACCCTGAATAATTTATATGAAATCATATTTGAAATTGCTAATAGAGGTCCTTTTTTTAAAAAAGTTATATTTGAAAATTAGGTATTAGATAAAAAGGATATATTTGAAAACAGCTAATAGACAAAAAAAATATATTTAAATGAATGCTAATAGGTGTAGTTTTTATAAATCTTATATTTGTAATATGCTAATAAAAAATTCAGGCCATAATAGTGACCCAGTAATTTTATGCAAACCGCTATTAAAGATGTTGAAACAAATTTTGGTCATGGACTTTTAATCGGCATTCATGGTATGTTAATATTTATATACACTGGTCGAAATTTTTTAATATGATAGGCCGATATTGAGAAGATTATAGGCAATATGTAACAAACCAAACATTATAAAATCGGGTAAAAGATATTCGGCTAATTAATATAACTATATAAATATCTGCCATCCGATATCTTGTTGACATATTAATTTTTTAAAATATAAACCAAAAAAAGGCCGATATTATNTAAAGGATGAACAAGTGCTAGTCATACTGGTTGGTCTTATAAGTGGAATCTATAAGTGTTAACCAACTATGTTATTTAAGTTTTTTTAATTGTTTAGATGTGTGAATACAATTCCTTTAGTTGGATTGTTAAAGAACATGATAATCTTCAACAAGATATTCTTGTTTCATTAAATAAGATATGGTCTTTGAAATGTCCAAGTTTAAATTCGAATTTCTAACAAAATAAGCCTCCATGAGCCCCCAAACCTTACTTGGTATTTGTTACTTTTTTGCACTTTAGCTCATATATACTTGTACCAAGATCTAGCTTAATTGTTGCATATTCTTTCACAGTAGTAGTGATTGCTAGAGAGAAATAATTTTTGACTGATTCTTGTTCAACTAAACCTCTAATGGCATTTGATTGTTTTATTATATTGTATTCCAACAAAGAATATATATGGTTTGGTGAGTTATTATACCATGTTATTTGAACCTTCTTCAAGGCAACAAATCAAAAAACTTTAATTTTTATATAACATAAGCCAGATAGTCATATATTTGTTATTTGGCATTGTTCAGTTGGAATATTTTTCTTTTGTCGAGTACTTGATATTTGATGCTTTGTAAAATAACAGGCATAGGTCTTGTGAATATCACTATTTACATACTTGTATGAATTCTATTGTGTTCAAATATTCAAAATCAATAGCCACTAATTATTATTAAATTCCTCTATTGGAACTTCTAAAGTTCTATTTATAAGAGAAAATTACATTTGTTATCAGGCATGAGACTTGAAGCAGCAGGAAGAGCGAGCAGACCAAAGTGAAAAAAATATACACCCGGTTACGTACTCTTCCGCCTATTGGGCCTTAATATCATATATAAAAAATGATATATTTTTTGTTATCCTACTTGGTCTTAAAATCGGGCTAGAAAATCTATATGATGGTGTTAATTTTTATATACCAGAAATGCTCTTTAACACCTTCTACTCATTAAGATCGCTAATTTGTTTTTAACGTATTCTTCCGCCTATTGGGCCTTAATATTATATATAAAAAATGATATATTTTTGTTATTCTACTTGGTCTTAACATCGGGCTAGAAAGTCTATATGATAGTGTTAATTTTTATTGCTTTAACACATAATAATCTAATGAAAAAATGTCTGCCCGGTTAAAAAATTTTCACCTATTTTTTACTCCAAAAAAACAGGATAAAATTACGAGAAGATAGTTGCTCTCTCCCGAAGCCTATTAATATATTGGGTTACATAGTATCCACTAGCATGTTTTCTGCAAAGACCGGGTTCAGAGCTAGTCGGCTTGCTACAAACCTTGCAAGGAAAATGCTTCCTAGCTTTTCAATGTTCATGGCACCCTTCAGGTCAACGGCAGGTACTCCTACAGATATTTCCAGACCTGAGTAAATAGTTGCAAAAATATTCACCACACTTTTTTGAGCCAGCTTGCTTGCAAAAATATTCGTCTACCATAGTAATAAGAAACAAATATTTTTATTTTAAACAAAAGTTTTTGCTATATTAATACAAACGACATTCAATACTTATACAAAATGGTCAACTATAAAGATATCGAATCAGCATTAGTTGAGGTAATCAAAGTAGCATATAGTCAAGGCAAGAAAAAATATGACAAAATGGGATTGACATATGTGGGTTATTTAAAAATAATGCGACGTAAAAGAGATCCAGATGATCATTGCAGATATGTAGCAAAGCAACGAGCTCCAAATGAAGAAGCCTATAATGAAAGAATGGCGGATTTCAAAGACTGGTATAATGAAGAAGTGTATCAGAGTCTTGAAAAATTATATAAATTATATTTCTTATTTGCGAACCAAGAAGAGGTTATACATAAAAGGTCTACAGAAGAAGTAAATGAAATACTTAAACTTCATGAATTAGAAATTTAATTTATAAAAGACGAGGAACACCAACTTGAAGCATTCCACGAACATCTTTCATATCATAAAATTTTTAATTTGTAAGCACCCACTGGGGTGGTAATTCCGTGTCAGAAGGAATAACTTGGAGTTCTTCTCTAACAAAAGACCGCTTCGGTCTATTGCCATCATTATCTTTTAGCCAATATAATATAGGCTGATTTTTTTGTACCAAAGCTTCACGGATAAAATAAATCTGAGGAGACCAATTCATATCAGTCGCTCGCATATGCCCACCTTCTAGCTCACCCGGTTCAAGTAAATATCTTACAAGAGAATTATAAGATAGCTTGGATTCATCAAAGCCCATGGGCCCATTGTGTAACTTAGAAGATGTTGAAATAATCTGATTCATTTTTATGGCTTTTGCCGGAGCCATGCCAATTAATCTAGTTACCGAATTATTAAGGTTATCAATAATTATATAAAGATTTTTAACCCAAGCTCTCGATCTCTTAGATATAGGTAACAATAAATCAGCAGCATCCTGTAACCGAAACAATTTTTCAGCTAAAGTACGATTAAATCTTTCAACAATACCTTGGCTTCTATAAGACGTGCCAACCTTAATTTTAACATTATATTTTTCCATTAATTCTTTACAATCAGATTTAAATTCAGAACCAGGATCGACCATTAATAATTTAGGCCAAATAAGAGGGCACTTGGAATTACTATAAACTTTCTTAAAGGCCTTGGCCACAGAATAAGCTGACCTATCAGCTAAAGGAACCGGCCACTTAAATCGTGAAGCCATATCAACTATACATAAGCAATATTTATAAGTTATATTATTAATTCGGTCATGGGGCATATAAAGAATATCTGCTTGATAGCATTCATTAGGAACTTGTATACTATTAAAAGAGGCTCTAGGAATAAATCTTGGCTGGGGTTTATGAATCTGATATAAAGCCTTTTTTCAAGCCAATTACACACCTCATCTATAGAAAAATCATATCTAGCTTTTAAAGAAGCTTCATACAATTTTTTCACAGTTCTTTGATATCCATTAGGATAGTAATAAATTTTACGCAAGACAATAGATATATCTAGTTCACGAAAATTTCCAGAATCTATTTGTATTATAGGAATAGACAACATTTTTGAGCCGGCTTGCTCAGTCCATTGATCTACGATCTGTGGGACAAAATATATTTTTAAAAAAACAGATAACTATCTTTTCTTTTTTTCGAATTTATGAGAAAAAAAGGGAAAAAAATGGGGGAAAGAATCGAGCAATTTAAAGGTGCCTTATTAGCTATACAAGATCGAATCAGCAAATTTCAACAGGATCTTATCTCAAAAGAGGATTATATTAATTACCTTGAAAAAGAAATCTTAATTCGTGATAAGGACCTAGATCCATTGCGATTAGAAATTTCTAATCTTAAAGAAAAGTTAGAAAAGGCACTACAAAATTCTGAGAGCCAAGAAAAGTACATTGATTATATAGAAAAGCGGTTAGCAATTTTCNATGGCATTTTACTAAATAACTTGCATGACCGCATATTTTTCTTGCAGCAGGAACATCATTAGCCGATAAAATAAGTACAGCGTATATCTTGCGTCCTTCTTTATATTCAAATGTTGATGGTAATTCTATACCAGAAGAAAATTCAATTAACTCCTCGACGATTGGAGCAAGATAATGATTTATTTGATGTTTACTAGGCTCATTTGGACCAGGGATAATACCTAATGTTAAAATATTGTTTGGTTTGAATCGTTCTTCACGTGGTAAATTACATAAAACTCCATAAATTACCCCAGTACTATGAATTGTATAATCGAATGGTTGAAACCAGTCAATATTCATAGCTAAGCCGATATGGCTATCAAGTGTATCATTTGTAAAAAATGGCGTAGGATCATCAGGATTTATAGCGAAATTTTTCCAGATATTACCCTCATATATGTCTGAGAAAATTGCATTTGGGACATTTCTATTTCTAGAATGCCGTAACATCACCTCAAATCCTGGCCGCTGATACATCATATAAAGTTGCTGCTTTATACTTCCAACTGGGTAAAGCTTTAATGCTCGTAATAAAGTTCCTTCATTTGTTTTTATTATCTCTGCTAATGGTTCATTACATGCCGATCGTCGTGATTCTGATCTATGATTAGGATATTCAACATATGTACACATTTTGCATGCTGGTTGATTTTCCTCTGAATAATTTTTGACTTCTAATAGATCATAAAGTTTATGACACTTCAGGCATGCAACATATTTTTTATATTTAGTTAAGATACCTAAAGACGATTTTGTTGTGGTCAGAGAAGTAGGAAACTTATCGGCTTCATTTATTTTGAAATGTACAAGTATAATTCGAAGAAATTTAATTAATGTTTCTGTACCAACATCGGATACATTGAAACGTTGCTGATATTTCATTATCCATACGATGATCCAATCATGCGAATTATCATCGAAAGTAAACGGTGGATCAAAAACTTCAGGATCGATTTCTGGCGGAATAAAATTAACAGGTTCACGGCTTGCTTGCGAAGATTCACTTGCAGAATCACTTGAAGAAGAACTACTTGAGGAAGAAGCATCATCAGGCTCTTCTTTCTGAATTATCATAATTTCATCATCATCTGATGGTTGATATATATCAAATGGCGATGATTCTTCTAAAGCTTCATCAATGTTCATCTCTTCATCATCGATGGGTGAAGGCATCCGAAATTTTGCTTTACCCGATTTTCTGGAGATTGGCGACTGTTCAATAAAATCATCTTCTAGAAATAAACTTATAGATTCAGTACTCGAGTTTGTATTATCATCTTCGTCACTGGCTGTTCTATCTTCTTTGGAACTATTGTTATCCGATGCATTGTTATCCGAACCACTATCATCAGAATCACTGTTATCCGAACCACTATCGTCAGAATCATTGTTATCCGAACCATTATCATCAGAATCATTGTTATCCGAACCATTATCATCAGAATCATCGTTATTTGAATCTTCACTTCCTGAACTAGCACGTTTTGGAAATTCTGGCAGTGGTTCTTCTCTATGTTTATACTTTACCGTGGACGATTGCTTGGTGATCCTACTAGATTGACCAATTTCGGGTAAGGCCATATGGGATTGCTGTGTTCGTGGATCGACATATTTCCCTTGACATTTCGGGCACTTACATACTACTTTTTTTGTTTTGCGTACATATTTTCCTGAACTCTCTTCGGATGACGACATTATTATTTTACTATTATGGTTTTTATATTGGGTAAAATGCGTATTGATTTTTTTGCAAGATTTTTGCAAGAAAATTTATGCTGCAATTGACGTCTTAAATACTTTTTCGAAATAAATCGGCCCTATATATATAAACAATTCAAGAATTTATGCATATCATAGATTTAAATTACTGATCACTAATTAAATCATCGGAATTAATTTTCCTTGTAATATATAATACAGTATAAATAAAACACGGAAACGATTCATTCAATCAATTCTCTTCAGAACGCGTTTATTTTTTTCTTCCCGGAACACGTCAATTTCTTCTTTTTTTTTAAAAAAAAAAAAATAAAACACAAATATCTTCGTACAACATTATAAAAAGCATTATACAAATATAGTAATATTATGAGTACAGAAAGACTATCGATGATACGCATAGAATTCTTCGAATATTAACTGTTCACTAAATATCTTCTCAAGAGAAAAACAGTTGAAAAACTTAAAGGTTGCGTCAAGATAAACACGAAACATTTAACAAAGTAAACTTTTATATACGAACAGTAGAAGATATAAGTAGAATTCTTAGAATACTTACAACTTAGACCGCATAAAGATTTCAAATGAAACAAAACTCTTCGGAAAGTTAAAGATAAACGTGTTATAACCATAACAAGGAAAAATAAACTTAATCACAAGAGCCGATATTCTACAAAATGTATATACCAAGTTTTTCACTCATATCATTGCTATAATGAACATATCTTCTCAAATGAAATCTTTTTTTTTGAAAAAATAGTACCAATTTTCGATTATTTCGTCTAACTAAAACTATTCGCGTATCTTCCTAGAAAAAGGTAAAATTATTTTCCTTTGCGTATCTTCCTAGTCAAAAATTAATGCGTTTGTCTTTTACCTAAATATATTATAGAATTATACTACGTACGTATATAATGCATGCAACATTAAAATTTTATCCGAATACGGAAAACAATGTCAAACATTTATAATCATGCATTAGAATGCAAACAATACCGAACCCTGATAATCATGTGACAATCAGATTGGTGCATTGTCCAAGCGAAAGGTACATTATTTTAATGTAATCATTATTTATTTAATGATATTTAAGTGATATTAATTTAATATATATATAATGTTCAATTTTCTATTCGAGTACAGAAGAATTCCAAGGAATAATGCAGAATATGTGATAATTTGGTTATTGATAATTTCTTTCGCATATCTTCCTATTATAACGATATTAATATAATGGTTTAATTTATTTTTATTCGAGTACGGAAAAACTTCGGATCGAGTATTTATTAAGTTCGTTCGTATATCTTCCTAATGAAGTAATTTTTAAATGATATTATAGCGATATTAATATATTTTATTTTCAGCGAAAGGTAAATTAATATTATATGCAGCTTTATTAATAAATTTTAATTATCAGGAGACATAAGACAGATAATACAGATAATAGAAGATAATTACCATATAGCTATCGAACTTATAAAAAGGATGGTATCTTTCCTAGAAAATTTCGTTGTCGATTTCAATTCAATATCTCATCCTAAAATTACTTTTCGCAACTAAATCAATCCTCTTTCACCTTTTTTTTACCTTAAAATTTTTTCTCATTAATTTTTTCGATTTCAATGTACAATGGGAAAAAAAGAAAAGCAACTTCCCAAGGCTGAAAGCAGCAAGATGGCAAAGAAAAGAGCACGCAAACATAAGAAGCAAAAATGTAAGATTTCGATAAGCCGATATAGTAATTTATTAATAATCAATTAATTATTAACTTTATATTTTTAGTAGACGCAAAGGTGATCACTGCAGCAATTGCGGGAGCAATCGCCGCTGTTCAAGACAAGGGGAAGAGGAAGCAAATAGAACCTGAACCACCATAAAGCTCTAGTTCTAGTAGTGCAGGCACTACTAGTAGTGATGATGAGAGAGGAAGATCAAGGAGAGGAAGTATCAGTAGCAGAAGCAGTAGTCGTTCCAGCAGCAGCAGTAGCAGTAGCAGCAGCAGCAGCAGTAGCAGTAGTAGCAGTTCTGAGAGTAATCGTCCTCCGAGACCACTAACAAAAGAGCAATCGTCCCATCTTCGGGTAAATATATTATTGCCTTCTCATGTCTTTTATGAATAGATTTACTTTATATTTTTAATTTTTATTTTATATTATTTTTTTTGCAGGCCGAAATTAAAATCTTGATAGAAGGCGGAAAGCTATCGGCCCAAAAACCAGATCCTAACAAAAATTGGTCTTGGCAAACAAAGAATATCCGGAACAATTTAATCCCATCAATAATAAAAAATTTGCCCAGATACAAACAACATTCGGGTGCTATCGAAACTATATTGAAATCATATCACAAGACGCAGAGGCGTACTTCAGCAATAAACTCAGATCCAGCCCTAAAAGCATACAATCGTGCACACATTGGGAAAAACAGTAAGGTGAACGAGATAATAACAATTTTTTTTCTTTGTTTCATATAAATTTTTTAATTTATCATTTTTATTCATTTTTATAAAATAATTTAGAAAAGAAGAAGGAGGCGTAAGGCATTATCATTCTTGATGAGTGCTGGAAATAAGGGTATTGGTCTGTACCCACAGGAAGATTTGGAGCGGTTTACGACAAGTCAAGGCGGAAACGCTTATTTTTTCTGGGGAAGAATGGGTGCCAGATGAGGAAGCGACTGAAAGGGGCGGGAGGGATGGGCAAAAAATAAAAAAATTAATATGCGTGAAAAAATGGTGGCGCGGACCTTATTTAAGTCAAATATATTATAGTAATGCTAAGTTACAATTAAATTAATAATGTATAGTCCTAATACAATACGTATTATTTAGTTGAAACAGCTATTTCATAAAAGGATCGATCCGGTTGTGAAACAGCTGCAGTCTAAGAACAATAGAATAATTCCACGCCATTATGGTGAGAAGATTGATAGGGAAGATGTACCACCACCAGATTGTCCAAGTTGGGCATTATCCGCCGAAGCCCGAGAACTATATAATATCCCGGATCCTGACTTTGATCCCGAACTATTAAGTGGGCAAGAAGATTCACGAAAAAAAAAGAAAAGGAAAGGTGGGGATAGGCACAAGAAACGAAAGAGAAGTCATACGGCTGAGACAGAAACTGAAGAACGAGCAAGTGAAACAGGTGTAAAAAGGGGAAGAGTGGATGATGATGATAAAGTTGTATTATATGAAAGAAGAAAACCTAGAAGATCAGCAGCGTCCTCAAAAGCACCAACACCAAAATCAGCAATATCCAGATCAGTAACACACTCAAAACCGGCAACACCCACATCCTCAAAACCGCCAACACCCACATCATCAAAACCGCCAACACCCACATCATCAAAACCAGAAACACCCACATCATCAAAACCGGAAACACCCACATCATCAAAAACACCTATAACATCAGAAAAAACACCTAAAACATCAGAAACAACAACAGCTACAAATAAACCATCATCATCAATGGAAGCAATAGCAGCAGCAGAAGCCTTAATATCAAAAATACCACCAACATCATCAACGTCAGCAGCCTCCTCAACATCAACACCGGTACCACCAGCAAAAATAACATTACAATTCGCCCGAGGCTCTTCCAAAAAACCAAGTAAACTGCCATCAGAAGATGATGCGTTAGTATTTAGAGATGAAGGAGTTGAAGCTGAGGATGGAGGTGACGATGGAGGTGACGATGGAGGTGAGGATGGAGGTGAGGACGAAAATGAAAGTGAAGGTGAAAGTGTGGTTAGTGCAGAAGCTAGTGAAAAAGTGGAAAAAGGAAAACGAAAACTGGAAGATTATGAGGACAATGAAGGTGAAGGTTGGGTTGAAAGTAAAAAAAGGAAAAAAGGGTCGCAAAAAAAGAAAGATGATAAAAAGAAAGCGAAAAGATCGAAAAGAAGGCGATAAATTAGATTTTTGTTAGATTTATCTGTTATTGTGTTTTTTAATTTTAAAATAGTGTTTTTATCGGAATATAATAAAATTTAATAAATAATCAGTAAAATAATATAAATATCAGCCAATCGGCCAATGTGTATATAAATGTAATCAGTAAACAGTTAAATAGCAAAATTATACAAATATCATCAACTATCGCCTTCGGTGATAGCAGACCGATAGACTATAGACTCAAATATTCGGTTTAAACCTAAAACCTATCGGTCTGCTATCACCAAAGGCGATATTTTATTAATAATAAAAAGATGATATATAATATCGGTAAAATATACTTTAAATTTTAGGAACCGATTACTATGAATTTTATAAATATATAACTAATCATATTAAAAATCGCTAATTATCGGCCAAATATTACTAAATATCGGCCAAATATTATTCAATATCGGCCAAATATTATTCAAATATCGGTCAAATATTATTCAAATATCGGTCAAATATTATTCTAAAGAATAAAGAAGATATGTTAAAGACTAAATAATCATTAAAAAATATAACCAATATATCAGTACAATATCGTATAAATTATAAAAAAATTTGTAAAATAGCCAATACAATATCTTCTTATGATTTATCTAATCGTGAATTTATCACCAAAATATCAATCTAAATATCTGCCTTGTATCTTCTTTATAATTTCACTAATCTTCTACGGATATATGAGTATTTTTTACCGACTTATAACCGATATGCAACAAATTTTCTTAAATTAGCAGCCTATCGGCCTATTTTGATCCCTATCAATCTGCATCATATCGGCCTGCAATCTTCATAGGCGATTTTTAGATAATATTAGGGTAATATTTTTGATTTCGACCAGTGATATAGAAGTGCCTTGGCCAGTTCCATTTCCAGATGATAAAGAACATTGCGCAATATGGCAAAATGGAATTCGGATTGCGAAGGATATATTCAAGGTAGATGGAGCCAAATATGCTTTCTCAACTTGGTTTGCAGAAGCTAAAGAGATAGATTTGGCTATAGAAGCAAAAAATGAAGATAAAGCTATGCAGGAGGTATTTTTACAATGCCTATATAGGAATTATTCAGAAGAAGAAATCAATGAAACTATAAAATTGGCAGTAAATAAAGGATATAAAAACTGGTTAGAAAAAGTGGAATATCAAATAGAATCAAGAAAATTTGAAGCTGGGATGACCGAAGGATGAGCCTAAGAAATTTTAAATGCGATCAATAATGGTAAGTTCTTAATAAGGGTAAAGTTTATTCGAGCTGATATAGTAATACCGCCAGAAGGAGAAATACAAAGAGGCTTTAAAATTATTGATAAATATGAGCCTATTTATAAATCAAAAAAAGTAGGTAGAAAATACATCAGGTGTGGTCCAAATGTTATACTTACAAAGAAAACGAAACCAGGATTTTGGGTAGGAATAGATGAAAAATTTTTGGTTAGAGAAGTCAGTGAGCAATCTGAGGTAGGAGAGCTTGATAGTAATGCGGTTATATATGGACTATATCGAATCCAAAAGCTGGATGTTAATCGGTTAATGCCTATAAAAGATGGAGCACTTAACTGTATAGCTGAACGAGTAATAGAGCATTTTGATCAAGCCAAAAGAAAACATGGACTCACAGAAATTCATCGACAAAAAATAAATGATTGGGAGAAAAAATGCGCATTCCAGGTGCTCGGGTACAGAACATTGCAGAATTGGAAAAAATGCTCAAACGTCCAATAATATTGCTCGATATTACTCATGGAAAAATCTTTGATAGCGGAAAATATCGATCAGGTAAGTATAAAGAAATTGAAATAGTAGTACATAATGGACATGCATTCCCAAGAAACCAGCATTTTCCAAAAGATCGAATAGTTGAATATTATATAAAGGCGATACTTGGGAAGCTATCAGTAATGTCCTTTAGGGTTTTCAAGCAATCTGACTTATAGGAGTAGAAGATGAAAACTAAAGAGTTTTTCAATTTATTTTAGAAGACGGCCATACATTTAGGACATGGATAAAGCATATAGATATTATAAAAACATGTAAAGAATTATTTGAAGATGCGATAAACTGGCAATTTCGTGAAAATATAATTAATGAAAAAAAATCGATTCTTTTAAAGTCTCTTAAAGCAGTTGATTTAGCAGAGCAAGTATTTGGAACAAACTATGCTGGAAGTCAACTTGCTAACGAAATTAATGAATGGTATCTGATATCTGGAAAAATAAATGATATTATAAAGCATAGTGGACGTTGGAATACACTGAATTATTGTATCAATAATATCATATATATTGATATGAAATCCTGTTATCCAGCTAGCATGCAAGGTAAAGGAGAATGTGCATCATGGTTTAACCGATTTGGACACCCAACACACCACCTTGTTTGAGTTGCGGTAAATGGAAAATTGCCAGAGAATGATATCACTGGATTTGCACAAGTAGGATCTTTTAAATTTGTATAAATATACATTCAGTGATTTCCGTCTGGTATGAAAAACATTTTGCGTGTCGAGGTGGAGAAGGATGTGGAAAAGAAAAAAGATAGGTACCTATTGTACTTCTACGATATCTTCTTGAGGTTGGTATTCTAGAAAGTGTAACTATTGGAGAGGCAATAATTTTTTTTACTAAACAGACCAAAGTATGGCTACCTAGAAATAGAAATATTAGTTGTGCAATTATAGAAAAGTTCACGCAAGGTGGTAAGATTGACGAGAAACGTCTCATACATAGACTTGTAATAGATGAAGGTAAACTCGATTTCTTGATTAAAAATTATACCGATGCTGAAACTTTTGCAAGTAGGGAGAAATATTTACTCGGATTTATACTTACATATTATGAGGGCCATCAACCTCAGTACACGCATTTGTAAGTCTCAATGTTAGCTTATGCTCATATAAACTTGTTGGAAATGCTATAGAGATTTCAACCAAATAAAGTAGTAAGGATTGCTACAGATCTATATATGTACGAAAAGAGGCTTTATATAAGATCGAAAATACACTAGCATTCTTCAAGCAAGTTGAAGTAAAGTCAGATCCGACTTTATGTTCACACTATCCTTCTTGTGCAATGTGTAGCGATCTAGAAGAATTACTTATTTCAAAATTAGAATATGCAAAATGGATTAAAGAGTTTCTAAAAATAAAAAGGCCTCTAGTAAAATATGATTGCAAAAGACATAAACCATTTATTTGTAGATTTTGCTTTGCGGAATGGTTTTATAGACCAGACTCCTATGCTCGTTCGCATCACCAAAAGAACAAGAAATCCAGGAAATTCAACCTGGTCAATGGCGTGACAAGGGCGAAAAAATATATAGATTAGATGAAAATATTACATATTGGCCAAAGGATAGACATTAGGGATCGATCAAAAATATTTTAAATAGTATTGCACCAATAATCCACGATCCTATTACAAGATGTCAAAAATCGTATCTTAATGGAGGAAGAGGATCTGGTAAAACAATATGAGCAATTAGATTTTTAAAGACATAAATATGATTATTTTCACTTATACGAATGCATTGGCTAAAAATTTTCGAGAAAAACGTAATATAAAAGCTCAAACCTGGCATAGCTTCTTTAGACAAAATGGAGTGGGAGAGTGGATATCTGAATGCATGGAAGAGAAGAAATTTCCACAAGTTGTTATTTGGGATGAGGTATGTACAGTTCCTAAAGGGCATGCCATTTATCATATGATTTTTACCATGGATACATGGTCAAAGGTAGTGATCATGTCTATATATTATATTAGTCAATCAAAATTAGATAAAGTGATCACACCATACATGGATAGGGGTGGCTACTAAGTAAAAAATATCATGTAATAAATGGTATGCCCCTAAGCATATTCTTGAAATGTTTATTAATTATTTATTAGAACATAAATGCCAGATAGTTTGTTGTGGTGACGATACACAATCTTTACCATTCTTCGGAGAAATGCTACATAATTGGTTAAAAGAGTATGCTAATTATTACGAAGAAGTTTTAACTAATTATCATGCAAAATGTTCTAAGTTACGTGAACTTAAAAAAGCTATGCATCACAAAAATAATCGAATACTATCAAAATTATTTCGAGAAATTATCCCAACTATAGAAAAATAGGAACATCTCAAAAAGAAATGGACTCCCTCAGATTGTATATTATCAGCACATCGCCTATCTTGAAGAATTGCAACACAAAAATGCCTTGAACTTCATCGTATTAAATATCCAGATCCACTGGTTCCATTAATATATAGGCCAAAAGATGGACATAAACAAAACTGCCTCATTCCAATTCCTGGTTCATCTGAGAAACAAGAACTAGTAAAAAATGATATAGTATATTTACCATTGAATACGCTTCCTGAAAAGTTTATAAAAGATATATTAATCGAAGAAAAAATACTTGATTGGGATTTGGAATATGCTATGACTGTGCATACTAGTCAAGGGATGATGCTTGAAGCTCCACAATGAGTTTGGGTTATCGATGAACATTTGGCATGGGATAATCTAATATATCTTGCAGTTGGTCGTATAGAATATTTGAGTTAGTTTATTTGGATTGAAGGTCCCCCATTACCTCCTGAAATTGAGGAAGCAAAAAATATGAAAGCAATTGAACATTCATTGAGGCCATTTATTTCTGAAAAACTCGTAGGATATATGGATCAAGATAAGAAAAAAGGTCGTGAATTCGATTTATTTGTTGACTATATCCTTACATTAAAAGATTTGCAGAAAAATAAATGCGCACTATGTCTTATTAAGATGGAATGAAGTTGGTATAATGCATATAATCAGGATCAATAGACAGTTGATCGAATTGATAACCAAGTAGGACATATTAAAGGTAATGCACGTCTTGTCTGTCTTGAATGCAATTGGAATCATCGAGTCTAGCCCATCCAATGAACCAATATAAAGACAACAATTCCTATAATAATTTTTTTCTTCTTTTTAATAATAATAAATATCCAATTCAGAAATTTATAGATATGACAATGGATAACTGGCAACAAGTAATGAATTGGTAGGTGTTAGTTCATTTTGACACCACATGTTTCATGTAGACGTACGATTTAAATTGCGGTAAAGCTTACAAAAAATCTGTTCATTTAACCACTATTAAACCAGTGCATATAATTCATATGATACTGCATATAGTTATGAAATTCCGGAAGAATAAACATCTAACTAAATTGTTCTACTTAATATATAAATCTATTTTTTATGAATGATAATAAATAAATATAAGAATTAAATAAAAGCATTACTTAATAAAATCCACACATTTGATATATACAATATAATATGCATATATACAACCCACTTCTTATTCCAGATACTATTGCTAAAATCATCTCAAAACTTCTATTGGAGGATCTAGATAACTGTATTCAAATTAACCGCACATGGTATAAAGAAATTTGTCATGAACTTTATAAAAGACTTAAAAACTTCAATACAAAATACTATGATTTATTAGAGAAACTAGACAGATGTCATAGAAAATCAGATATAAATGATAATGAAATTGAGCCCATATATAATAATGCATTAATAACATTTGATGAGCTCGTAAAAGTAGAAATATGTATGCTATATAATGATATAGTTTTCAGTAAAAGAATTAGAAATGCAATATTGTCAAATATTGAAGACTATAATTATGGAAACCCTCTAGATTCATATAATTTTGGAGAAGATATATTCGAATATATAAAATATCTAATGTAGAGAGAAGAAAGCCGACTTACCTATCTGCCATATATATTTTTTCAGTTGGCTATTTGATCAATTTCGCATTCTACCACATGCACGTATGAAATGTGTGCCAGTTGCTGATCATGGACCATCAACTAACCTGACACACATTCCTGGCAGCTAATCATTTTGGTTTTATAATCACATATTAAATGCATAATAAAGTTGATCCAAGTTAAATATACAAATAATAATAATTAAAATGTGTATGCATATTTTTTGGTTTTTGCAAATTATACCCAAGTCTTGAAGCTTTAAAGTTTCTTTGTGAGTTCTCTTGCTAATATCATATGTTTTTAGAAACTAGCCTTCTGGTCTTTTTATACTGTTCCCAATTATCATAAGCTTCTTTTCCCATTGTAACAAATATGTAAAGGAGGAATGAATTGATAAATATATGAAACTATAGTAGCGATGATATAAATATAATCAAGATACCAGGAATGGAGTGATATTGAAGATTTCAAGTAGTATATTGCAAATTAAATGAATAAATGCATATGGCGTGTGAATGCATATAGAAACTTTGCATGTTACGTCTTCACATCAGATGTAATACTTGCTCTTGTATTTTGTATCGCATAAAATTATTAGTCTGATTTTCAAAGTGCGATACCTGAATTTTCTTGCTGTTATACCATTTTGTGCATAGAATAAGAACCCAGATTCTGATTTTTGATCCACCTATAACAATAACATTAACACAATGGTTAGCAAGATAAAACAACAGGGTGTGGCGACTTAGGGAAGTTGGCAAGTTGTCACCCCCAAGTGGCAGGTCTAGGGTTCAAATCCCACTGCCGACGCTTTGGAAAAATAGATCTGTGTTACGGTAACCGTTTCCTGTCGATCGGTTGGAAATATTACCTGTAGTCCTTGGTTACCATCTTGAATGGGAGCTTTCGGGCGAAGTTGTGTCCGGTGACACAGACAAATCCAAGGAACCGGGGAAATGGAAACCCATTTGGAAAGTCCCGAGTAAGGAGGTAGCAACGATCTTTGATAGTGCTACCAAAACTGGAATATCGGAAACCGGAGCTAGAGAACTGGATAATATGACCTTCGGAGGAGAGGGTCCACCAATCTGGCCGCCGGAGTCATACCGGAAGAAAAGGACCTATATTCTGGAATTAGGTACTAGGGGAAGAAAAACCATAGTAGCACCTAATGCTGGGTAGATAAACCCTTCCGGGCCAACTGGTTTGGAAGTTTGGGGCACCCGGTGATGGACCGGTAGGAAAGTAATAGTGGGTACCGGGGTCGGTGTGAACCTTACAAGGGCAAAAGTAGGTAATAGTAGTGGTTAGGCAGTGTTGTCATGGGACACGGACACAGACGGCGGACTATACATGTTGGCAAAATCCTGACTTACTATAGTTTGGGATTTGTCCGTTATCCCAAATCCCAAATCTCAAATTCTAGTATAACTAATATCTCAAAAACTTTATTAATAATCTTTATTTAAACAAATCATATATATTCTTATAGTTATAAATAATATATTTACAAAATATTAAGATTATTTATTTGATTTAATCTTTTATAAATAGCAATTGTTTTTTTATTATTTGGAATTTGTCCGGGTTTTGCCAGCATGTATACGGCGGACAGTCCGGGACGGGACGTCCGGGACATGTTCGCCCAGAATTTTTTTTGTCCCGGACATTTTGCGACTCAACACGTGATCATCTACCAATAAAATTCGTATAATTCCGCAATTTAATTGGTTTTACCTGGCGGACATGTATCATGTTGGGACATTATTGCGGACATGTCCCGGATGTCCCGTCCCGGACTGTCCGCATCCCTAAAAAATCGGCGGGACAATGTCCGTGTACAACACTGCGGTTAGGTACCCCTGACTGCAAGTTGCTTGCCTCGGTGAGTGCGTAAGTTACCGAAGTGTAGGTAATACCTGTGTGGGACAGGGACTGCTCTACCAAGTTTGCCCGCGAGGATAAATTAGTCCTAAGGGGATGTAGGTAGCATCTGGGACTGTCTTCGACTGACTAATGTATTAGAGGGCTGTACCAGTGATTACAAGTAGGATTGACATGCGAAGCGTTGAACCAGAGTAGAGTTCCAAGTTGGTAAAATTTTGCCAATCAATTAGTTGCCAACTAAAGTTGGCAACTAATCGATTATGATAATCACGTGACCAACCAATCGATTAGTTGGTTAGTTGTTTAGTTGTTTAATCGTTTAGTTGTTTAATTGTAAGTTGTATAGTTGATATAAAGAAAGCTAATTTTGCGATTAAAAAATATGCCTAAATGCATCAGAAAAACATTATAGCTTCAAATTCATAGTAATGATAACTTTGCAGATTTTTAACAAAACATTAGAAATTAAATCAAATAAAAGCATTTACAGCAAAACGCATTTATATAAATATCTTATTGATTTTAATGCAAAAGCATTAAAACTTCGTGATAATCCGTTAAACAGATGTAATATTGCTTTCAAATTTGAACATATAATTACAAATTGAACCAGATAATGCATAGTCTTAAATAGTTAAACGTGTAAAAAGGGATTAAATCGCCACCAAAAAAAAATTTAATAATTATACTTTTGCATTTATTGAAGTTTTATTAATAAGTATTTGATATATCGCGATTATTTAAAAATTAGGACTTGATTATTAATATTATGGCAAATTTGCCACCACACGATTAAAATTATCCAATGCTCTAAATCGGAACAACCTAAACCAATCACCCTAGCAAGTGTTGTACGCTTTTTTGATGTCTGATTAAAGTCGAATTGATATTTTTATTTTTGTTTTAGATAAAATTAAATAACCGAAAATGCACTTTGAGATCCAAACTAACAATCTAGTCAATATTAAAACCCATAGATAGATAATAAAGAACTTGATTGTTAGAAAGCTTTAAAAAGTAAATTATAAATGCGATTTATACTTACAAACTAAAACAGCCTACAAAGTGAAACTTAACATAAAGTGGCAGATGCCCACAAATACATGCGAATTAAATAAAGAACTTGAAAATAACTATTTAATAATATGTAAATACTAAATAAGCTTAAATCGAATATTAATGGAATATTAAAATGACCGTTATACCTACCAGGCTAATAAGAGTTAAACGGCACACAAGGCACTTTTTTAAAAGTAAAAGTATAACTTAAGTATAAGCTTGAGTCATTATAGTTTCAATTGAGGGTGTTTCAGAATTAACTTATTTTGAAAATAAGTAGTAGTTTGAAATTTATCATGAGATAAAATAAACAAACTTTTTTTAGTAATTAGGATAGAATTCGATAAAAAATTTACGATCATAAAAGAGTTTATTATTCTATAATAAAAATAAATAGGATTTAAGGTCTCTGATTTCGAAATAAATACATCACTAATTTAAATTGAAATTAGAAACCTGAACATTAGCTCTGAAACACCCTAATATAATTGATATTTATACTTACCAAATAAATGCGAATTGAATGACTCGATAAGTACTATTAAGATGAGAAAATTGAATCATAATTTTAAATTTTTTTTAAATATAGAATAATAAATTAAATCTTTGGACCCACCAAGCTAATGCAAATAAAACGGTTCGCGAAGTGCTATAGTGGCAAGCTTATATAAGCTTGATTTACAATGATTAAGTAAAATAATAGAATTATTTTAATCATACCAAGCTAATGCGAATCGAAGGATCCGAGACGTGAAAGAACTATTTAAAGTAAATATTCATAAGTTGTATCATAAATTTTAACTAAAAATTATAATACTCACCAAGTCCATATGAAATAAACGAGCGGAAGGCAGTTTAATAGTAATATTGAATTGAAAGTTTAAATTGAAATAAACAGTCTCATATACCATAAAATCATCAACTTAAATTATGTATAAAGATAAGCGTTCGTAAGTATGATGATGAAGCTTAAAATGATAATTGATTACCCAACCTAAAATGGAAAGCAAGGATACTTACGAGTTAACAGATTTTAAGTAAATATTTAATAGTGCAATAAGACTTAATAATAAATATAATAATGCAATTGAAATCTGTCAATATATGTAAATATATTTTATTGAGTTAAGTATATCATAGTAAAATGTCTAATACATATAAATGTTTTAAGTGGAAAAAACATCAATGCTGCTCATATTTTTTTTAAGAAATACTAATTGTTTTAATAAATCTGGATCGAGCCTGGTACGCTTATCTGTTACATGGTTCCAAGAATCGGAAAATAGGCGTTCTGATGGCACGGAGGAAGCTGGCACCGCAAGATATCGTCTTGCTAAGATTGCCAAAGTAGGAAAGAGAGTTTTGTGTTGGCGCCACCAAACCAGAGGACAGGGTTCTTTGTCAAGGGAAATTTCAGGTATTTCGCAATACCGATCAAATCCGTCAGGCGCAGCGTTGTTTTCTGTTCGTGAATGAGAAAAAAATGCTGATAGTTTAGTTTTTTTATTTTGATGTGATACTAAGGTTGTACCATCATTGTTGGTTGGTGCGGTATTATCATTAGTTAAATGCAATTCATCAAATTTGCGGCGCATAAGTTGGATCGTTGTGCGGCGTAAATCTCTAGTACAGAAATTTAATTGCTTAAATCGTGGGTCAAGAAAGGAGCAGCACATGCCAATCTCACTCGGGTCTCCCCACCGCTCAATTAAATTTTCCAAGATTGTGTTTCTAACAAAGATCGCTTCATTATTTAGATCAGTTAAGTTTTTAAGCTGACGTGCAAGTTCTTCTAACATTGGTGTCATAAAACCAAGTGTCGGGTATTTGGATCCACTTAAAAATTCTGTTGCTTCATCGAAAGGAGAAAGAATTACAATGAGTTCTTTCAATAATTCAAATTCTCCTTCTGAAGGAAGAAAAGACCTAATCGTCTCTGCTCCTTTTCTAATTTCACTAAGGGTATGATTATTAAGAGTTGAGTATAATTGCATAATAGCAGGTTTTAACAACACGAGACGTTCAATAGAATGAAAGGTGGAGTTCCATCTGGTATCTACATCTTTAATGACATCTAATGGTTGTTTTAGTCCCGGGGTGATTTGCAATTGTGCTTCACGAAGTTGCTTTCTTTTTTTTTCTTTTGACAAAATGGAAACAAGCGTTTTACACTTTGAGATAAGCCCATCTACTTCCTTTAGCCCTAAATTTACACTTAATTGTAAAGTATGCCCGGCACATTTAACATTAGTAATGCCCATTTGTTGCACTGCCGATTTGACATTCGCACCATTATCTGTAGTAATAGAAAAGATCTTTTGATGGTTAATATTAAATTTATCAAGAACAGAATTAACCGACTCAAGAATATCATATGCGTAATGATCGTCTAATTCCCCAATTTCAAGTACAATCTCGTGCAACTCAAATGATTCTGTAAGCCAGTGACAAGTGATTCCGATGTAACTATCATGTGCTCGTGAAGACCAGATATCGAAGGTTAAGGAAGCTGTGTCAGATGTCTCTAAAATAAGGTCTGTAACTTGGTTTATTGCTGAATTATAAGTGTCAAATATGACTGTTTTTATTGAACTAACACATGGCATTTTAAATCGAGAATCAAAACTTTTTAACAGAAGTTTAAAATCATCAATTTCGACAAGATAAATTGGCTGAGCACGTGAAACTATATATCGAACAACTTGATTTGCAAGTTTTTTTTGAACAGAAGAAGAATGGGGTTTCATTATTACTTGCTGAATTGTTTGCTGGTGAACTTTCACTGATGTATTCGCAAGTGATTCTTTAGTAATATGACGGATATCCCTTAGATGATTTATTTGATTGCTTGTTGAACCTAACTACACATACTCTGTTGCACAACCGTCAAATAAACATCGAACTTTTTCGACTTCTTCTTCTTGATTATCCGGTGTAAGTATTACAGCATTATATTTTTTAAAAAATTGCCATACAAAACTTCCTGGCCTTCTTTCTTTTTTTTTTCTTTTTTTGACACAACTCAAATTTGAAGTAGATGTTGATGTTGAAGCTAATACTTCATCATCACTACTATTTTTTTCTTCGTTATCAGATGGATCAAATTCATTCGAACTATCCATTGTAGATTCTTCCGTTTGGATATTGCCACCAAGATGGCACTCTCACCTTTTTATTACACTCATATTTAAGTTAAAATACTTACATTTATACAGGTTCCGTACAAGACAAATCTAGAATTAAAAGGTCTCTATTTTAAATAATATAATATATTTGACTTTTACAAATCGTGGGTACTTACATATTATACGGACTTTTGATGACAAAAAAAAAAAACACCTTATATTCACCATCAATTGTACTTTTACGGTTCTATAACCAGTATTTTATATGCTCCCCCTAACGATAAGATTTTCCACACAATTTTTGAGAATATTTAATGCTTCGTGTTTATTCCTTATTCCTTGACTTTTACTTAATATATCGATATTCTTTTTTTTTTATATAACATTTGATTTTTATGAATTAAACGTTCTTATTCACATGGCCCCGATATAATGATAACTTTTAATTGCAAAACCGGTTAAATTTTAAATACCAAGAGTAAAATAGGCTTTAGTATCTATAATGCCTTTATCTCACCTCAGATTAGATAATTGACTTTGGATTTATATTGTTCATTTCATTCTTTGCCAACTGCCCAACAATGCCTATACTTGTTACATGACAAGAAATTATTTTATCAATCTGAAAAAAAAAGATCATTTTAAATATAGATTATGCATATTCGATTACAAATATGCATTAAAATAAATAAGTTATGCATAATGATAACAATAAGCTTCACGATTTAACTAATTTGTGCTACGTATTAGTTACCAATCAACAATTGCGATTTCTGCTGCGTTATTGCTATCAATAGTAATAGTTGTTTAGTTGATTAATATAAATTATAGTTAGTTGGCAACTAGTTGGTAACCAACGATTAATCATAATCGAACCAGTTGGTAATAAATCGATTAGTTGTTTAAATTTTTTTTAAATCGATTAGTTGAAAAGTTGCCAACTAGTTGGTTTTTCAACTAACGATTTGGAACTCTAGACCAGAGGGTTTAAATAGGCAATCCCCTAGTTGGGTTGTAGGTATGGCAACTAGTGTAGAACCTTTGGGCGGACTACTTAAATTAGACAACCAAAAGTTGTACGTGTAGCTAGTTGTACTCTCATTCAATGTAACTCAATTGTGGGTGCGCCCAAAAGGTGCCCTTGATCCACAGGCTTGATTAAATAAACTCTTACCCAAAGTGGGAACTTTAAAAAAAAAAAAAAAAAAAAAAAAAACAAGATAGAACAACGCCTAATTATTTGATATCTACAAACTTTTTTGAGCTAATCAAGTATAAATTATAATTCATTGTTTATGCAAAAAACACGGTGATTATAAAATAATTTGGAGGCAAGAAAATCAAATAACCAGAAGAACAGGTTAAATACAATATTTTCAAAATTAAGAAATATTCAATTATTTCTTAAATTATGCTATATTCATTAGCAAATTTTATATATAGATATATATCGATTACTAACTGATAAGATATATATCAATACTAAATACCCTACTAATTTCTATCAATAGTGATAGTAATCGATATATATCTGATATAGATAGTAATCGATATATATCTGATAAGATAAATATCGATTAATATCTATATCAGATATATATCGATTACTATCACTATCGATAGAAATTGGCAGGGGTGTTTAGTATTGATATATATTTATGATAGTTAGTAATCAATATATAACCTATATATTGATAGTGATTATAATTGATATATATTCATAATAGTTAATAATCATATATAATCAATATAAAAACAATTAATATTTTGATATTAAAAAATATATAATTAAAAAAAATTTGATTTTAAAAAAAATTAATTTATTAAAAAACTTATATACGGTATTTTTACTTTATATAATTACTATATAATTCTATAATTACTATCTAAATTTTTTTTTTATTACAATATTAGATACTACCACAAGAACATGTACAAGAATACTATCAATTCACTACAAGTACACCATCTATTTACTACAAAAACGCCATCCAAGTTACTACAAGAACACCGTATAATTACTACAAGAACGTTATTGAATTCTACAAGAATACTGTCGCTTCACCACAAAAACACATACAAGAATACTGTAAGAACGCTATAACTCACAAGAACGCGTACAAATACACTATCAATTTACTTCAAAAATGCTGTTAAGTTACCACAAGAAAGTCGTCACTTTACTTACCACAACGTCAAATCACCACAAGAATCTATTACTTTACTGCAAAAATGCTCGTCGAATCACTACAAGAATACGGTAAAATTACTGTAAGAATGCCATTACTTTACTGCAAGAACCATTACTTCACCACAAAGAATGTCGTCATTTCACCGCAAGAACGCTATTGCTTTACCACAAGAACACTGTCGCTTCACCGCAAGAATGCCATCGCTTTACCACAAAAATGGCATCGTTTCACCACAAGAATGACATCAAAATACTACAAACTGCTGCCAAATCACTGCAAGAAAACAACAAAAGTGTTAGTTATAACGATAACAAAAAAAAAAGAAAAAAAAACATACTGAAAAAAATATACTTATCTTTATATAGATTCATGCAATTTACTTTCTTGCCAATAATACGAACATTTGCTCAACTACGAACTCAATTTGAAAGTCTTTTCCCATTAGAAAAAGATGCTATGGTAATGGGTCAACTTCTAAATAGTAACGGAGAAGAGTACTTCCGTGAAGTAGGTGAGAGATCTCCACTTTACAATTCTTATAATCCGATCTTTATGCTCGCTTTACTACGAAAAAAAAAATAAAAATAAATATGAAAATAAAAAAAATATATATATATAAAAAACGAAATAAATACAAAAAAAAAATAAATAAAAAAAATAAATAAAAAAAAATAAATAAATAAATAAATTAAAAAAAATAAAAAAACAAAAAATAAAAAAAAAATAAAAAATAAAAAAAAAAGATCCGGTAGATCTATTTAGATATGTGAAGATTACTAATTGCGCAGATTTATCTGCGAAGATCTCAAAATTATGAATTTTAACGTGCTAAGAACCTTAATTTGATGATCTACTATCTGCTATAGTCTGGTGCAAAAAGATTTGCACATCAAATAGCTATGATTCAAATTTTTTTTTTATAATTTAATTTTTAATTTTTTTAATTCAAAATATTTATTTACTATTCGGATTTATAAAAATAAAATTAGTTTAATTATATTATTGTTAAAATAAAAACTTTTATTATATAATAATAACTTTTTTTAAAAAAATTTACTATATATAAATTGTACCAATTTATGTAATTGGTAATAACTTTTGATCCACTGGTCCATTTTGAATGATTTAACTACCAAAATGCTCATCTAAATGAGACGCTTCTAACAAGCACAAAATCGTTAAAATCTAATTACGGGATACCAAGATCATTCAACTTTTTGTAATTTCAATAGTAATTTTAAGTAAATTTCTTTATCATTGAATAACTATTGAACTATCAGCCCATTTTGAATGATTTAACTACCAAAATGCTTGTCTCAATGTGGCAATTCTAACAAGCCCAAAATCGTTAAATTCCAATTACAGGATCCCAATATCGATAAAGATTTGTATTATTTTAATCAAATTAGTTTATATATATAACCAATTTGATTAAAATAATACAAATCTTTATTGATATTGGGATCCTGTGATTGGAATTTAACGATTTTGAGCTTGTTAGAATCGTCTCAATGAGACAAGCATTTTGGTAGTTAAATCATTTAAAATGGGCTAGTGGGTCAATAGTTATTCAATGATAAAGAAATTTATTTAAAATTACTATTGAAATTGCACAAAAGTTGAATGATCTTGGGATCCTGTAATTGGATTTTAACGATTTTGTGCTTGTTAGAATTGTCTCATTTAGATGAACATTTTGGTAGTTAAATCATTCAAAACGGACCAGTGGATCAAAAGCTATTATTAATTCTATAAGTTGGAGCATATAATAAATTTTTAATAATTTATTAATTATTTAACTTTAAAGCTTAATTTTTTGTTAACTAGTAATCCAAATTT
>QKWP01001981.1:70367-95612 GCA_003550325.1 Gigaspora rosea
CTTTTTAAATTTTTTTTAAAAAAATTTTTGTTTTACATATCCGCGGATTTTTGGAATTTACTATTAAAAATTTCAAAAATCTTTAATAGCGAATAACTTTTGTTCCGCCAGTCCGTTTTTGATGAAACAACTACCAAAATGTTCACATTGATGAGACGATTCTAATGAATCCAAAATCGCTAAAATCCAATCACTGGATCCAGAGATCGTTAACGATTTGTGTTACTTCGGGTATTTTAGGATTGGTTTTTTCAATTCTAAAATACCCGAAGTGACACAAATCGTTAACGATATCTGGATCCAGTGATTGGATTTTAGCGATTTTGGGTTCATTAGAATCGTCTCATCAATGTGAACATTTTGGTAGTTGTTTCATCAAAAACGGACTGGCGGAACAAAAGTTATTCGCTATTAAAGATTTTTGAAATTTTTAATAGTAAATTCCAAAAATCCGCGGATATGTAAAACAAAAATTTTTTTAAAAAAAATTTAAAAAGATTTGCATTAAAAATTATTAAAATAATTGGTATTAAAATAATAAAAATCATATAAAAAGTTAGATTGAAACCTACTTTATTTAATATAAAAAAATTTTAAATAATTAATCAAATATTTAAAAACTTTTATTTAGCACAAAAATTACCAAAGTTTTTGGTGTGCAAATCTTTTTGCACTGGACCATATCTGCTATATAACGATTAATAACTTTAAATCGTTATTTATCGATTCAAATATATATGATAATAATCGATTAGCAGATGTATAACGATTTATATTAATTACGATATATATCGATTTTAGATATATATTGAGTTTTATCCAGTTTATCGATATGTTGTGCCCTAGATGTCAATCTTCTCAGATGAAAATCGGGCCAAATTAAATTTAGGGTTAGGGTAAAATTAAAGTAAAGTTAGAGATCAGTTTAGGCCAATTTTTATTTTTGGCTATAAAATTGACATCTGGGCCGTCCCAATTGACAATTGGGTCAAATTTAGATTTGGGGTACAACAGATATATAACGTTATTTTTAATCGATATAAAATGATTAATTGTTATATATTGATTAGTATCTATCTAAAAAATTTCCTGATACTTCATTCTCTAAATAATTTATTGGTCCTGTCCATAATAATAATATAATACGCGAATTGATATTTAAAGCATTGTATATTATTTACTATAATAGTTTTTAATAAAACGTTACATACTATAATTAAAAATATATAGAATAACAATTTATTAAAGTCATTTTAAAAAAAAATGAATCCGATACTCCAATGCCCTTAAAAAATCTTAAAAGCTATAATTCCACCAATCACTTTATTTTTAATTTAGTTGATTGTTAGATATATTCTCACATAAGCTATGCGCCTTTTTGCCAATTTTCTCTTCCTTTGGGCAGAAATAATATGGGGATCCAGATTTTTATTTTCTTTATTTTCAATAACCGGTTTTTGTTTAATATTGTGTCGTTTAATTGATTCCACTTGAACACGGATATGGGCGCCACTTTTAATATGAGCCATAGGGTCCATGTTGCAGTTGATATCATAAAGGAAAGAGAATAGCCGTGAGACAGATTTTGATTTAGCTGAATTATAATGATCCTTAAACTTATCTAATGCAGTTTGCAACGATTCATTAGCATTTTGATAATCTGATTGAATCTCTTCCAAAAATGAAATAAAATTGGAATTATTTGTTTCTATAATTTTATCACTTTCTTTGTACAGTACTTCAGGCTCTCTAAAAATCATCAAAAAACTGTAAAATATAATTTTCTAATTAATAATAATAAATAATAACTTACTTCCATTCAGCTCTTGATAAATCATTTGATATTTCTACTTTATTTCCAGTGCGTAAAATTTTTTGATTCTGTAATGTAGTCCGTGCATGTAAGGGGAGGGCCATTTATCAGCTAATATTTTGCTACTAAGCGGCTACCCCCTCCCCCTACCTGATCATAAATACTGCAATTTGATTGGCTAAAATTTTTTAAAATTTTAAAAAATTTTTAAACTTTAATATTAAATAAAATTTAAACCAATGATCCGTTTTAGATGATTTTACTACCAAAATGTTCGTCTCAGTGAGACGATTCCAACGAGCCTAAAATCGTCAAAATCCAATTACTGGATCCCAAGATCGTTATCAATTTGTATTGCTTTAATTATATTAGTTTTGTATATATTAAAAATTATTATTAAAGATCTTATAAACTTTAACATTGAATAACTTGTGAACCAGCAATCCGTTTTGATGATTTTACTACCAAAATGCTCATCTCAGTGAGACGATCCTAATGAACCTAAAATCGTTAAATTCTGATCACAGGATCCCAAGATCGATATAGATTTGTGTTATTTTTTTTATAATTCAGCAATTCAGCCTTCTGTGTCTATAGACTTTATTATAAAAACCTAAGTTTATATACATTAAGATTCTATTCTAACAGAAAGCTCACCCAACTTTACGTCCAGGTGCGACCCACCTAGCGATTATTTGCCTCGATTAGAATTCTCAACTTACTGAGAATATGTTTCCTCCTGTCACTGGCTGGCAATTGCTTGCCATATCAGTTTTGCCAAATATCTCAGGGTACGAATACTTGAATTTAACCCAAGAAGACCAAGTTGGTTTGGCCCCTTCTTTGATTAAACTGCCAATGTTTGATTCTGCCAAAACCCTTGCACTGTTTCTCCATTCTGTTTTTTTCTTTAGGCTTTGCTCTGTAGCCTTCCCATTTTCGCGATTCGGAGTGTTGTTTTCTTTCCCTTTAGCCTTCTTATTCTGTCATTTACTTCGGGCTTCTTTTTTTACTAAGGTGGTTGTTCCCTCTGCTTTTTCTTATTCATTTTGGAATTCACACCTGAAATTCCAAATGTGCTGTCGAAATCTCATACTAACGGTTTCGACAATTATGACCAAAGCTCTTCTAGACGCTGCTTTATTCTTTATTAGACTTTCCACCTTTTTCTTCCACCTTTGAAGTATGATACCTTGAATTAGATGGCTTCGTGTTATTTTCCTTTCTTCTTCTTCTTCGCAGAAGATTCCTTTTTCTAAATCTTGTAATGCTATATCCTTACATTTACTGGGTTCTTCCTGTAAAATGTTTTTTACTTCTTCGCTTGTATAGATTTGTGTTAAAATATATTAAATCAATTAAAAATAACACAAATCTATAATAATCTTGGGATCCCATGATCAGAATTTACCGATTTTAGGTTCATTAGAATCATCTCACTGAGATGAGCATTTTGGTAGTAAAATCATCCAAACGGATTGCTGGTTCACAAGTTATTCAATATTAAAGTTTATAAGATCTTTAATAATAATTTTTAATATATACAAACCTAATATAATTAAAGCAATACAAATTTATAACGATTTTGGGATCCAGTGATTGGATTTTGACGATTTTAGGCTCTTTGGAATCGTCTTATTGATATGAACATTTTGGTAGTAAAATCATCCAAAACGGATTATTGGTTCAAATTTTATTTAATATTAAATTTTAAAAATTTTTTAAAATTTTAAAAAATTTTAAAAAATTTAAGCCAATCAAAAGTTATCTACTATTAGGACCTGATAATTGCCAGACCCCCTTACCCTAAAAAATCAGGTGATAAATGGCGCTCCCCTAATAATGCATAGAATGATTTATCCTGGTTAATATAGCCCTAAAAAAAATTAATTAAAAAATTTAAAATGAACTAACCCAATTTATATTATATAATGCAACATATTGGAGGAAAATTACATCGTTTTACTTACCAAGCACTATATATGCATAAATTGCATGATTATTTGGTGTTAATGATGGAATAAAATTAAATATTGAAATATAAAATTTTGCCGCAACTGCCCCCTGGTGCTTGCAGAGGGCACCAGACATTCCAACAGGACAAGAACAAACACCAATTTTGCTATTCACAATATAATTTGTATTGCTATTTTCATTTGTGCTTGGGATCAAATATTTATTATCTATATTCAATTTTTGAATTGTATTAGGATTAATTGTTTCCTATCCAGGACAAAAAAAATGGTTTGCGATATATAAAACCCTGGATACATATTGGCAATTCCGATTAACCTTCTTTCATAAAACCTTTCCATGCTTGTTGTTATGAGCTAAAATATCTGTACAGAATTATAAGCTTGTACTCTTGTAAAAATGATGTTCTTTATAATGCCAAAGTCTCGCTTAATATAATTGTTCATGTTGTTACCACGTAAAGGCAACTCGACACGAAAAGATAGGGCCCAAAACTGTCGATGCACCCATAAAAGGCCTACATGTCTTTTTAATTGCAAGTATTTATTGTAATATTTATGCTTAAAATCTTCATAGTGTGTTTCCATTTTTGAATTAGATAACGAATATAAAATTTTTTTCATATTTTCCATAATATGCATTCGATCTTCTTTTTCAACTTGGTGTTTGGAATTGTAGATCCATCTTCAAAATGCCTGGAGAAAGTGGAACGTGCACAATAAATGAATTTCTATATAAGTTAAAAATTTTTATTAAAAATTTTATTAAATCGAATAATAATAAAAATGAATTGTACAAGCCCAAATTTACTAGCCCGAATTTTATTAAAATCAATAATATATATATTAGTAAACATAGCTTTATCAAAATGAAAGCTATTTAAAATTTATTTATTAAAGAGATAATACTCATATGAATGGTACAAGAATTTTTACTATCCCAATTCTATAAGCTGATTAAAATATTTTTAATTACTTTCTGGCCAGCATGTTTTCAAAGCATTGCGCTTAGAATTTGAATTATCGGTTAAAAAGACTAATGGTCCGACTTGTAGTCCCCGTCTATAAAATGCATTTGGTGGAAGAATCGTTTTCAATAAAGTTATCTAAATTAGTTAAATAAGTAGTAAATTTTAATTAAATAAAAAATAATAATAATAAAATAATATTTGTTCAAATGTAGTAAATTATTACTACTTTTTCTATTGTAATTTCTTGTTTATCCGATGTAAGAAAAAGCCCAAGTGGGAGAGCACCAGCTGCACAGCTGGTATATAAAAGTGTAATGAATATGTTAAGAGGATCAAAAGACGCGGATGCATCCATATAACAGATTTCTTGTGTCTGAGGAATCTTTTCATGTATTTGAGCCATCAAATTCGTAACAATGCATAAAATAAATGCATTTCCAGAATTAGAATTATATTCCTGCAAAACTGCTCTACCCTTACCCAAATTGTTATATTCTAAAATTATAGAATCTAAACGTTCAAATATCGATTTTCCATTACGATCTCCAAGTACATTATCACGATATTGCTGGAAAAAGTTTAGCAACATAATCGTAACCTGGATTATAGGCTCGATCTGCCAAAATTTCCAATAACTTCTGCTCATTTGTAGTATTTAACTAGAGCTCATCTTCAAAAACATGTAATGCTAAAGCTGGGGAGTGCCCATCTCAGAACAAGTTAATAAATGTTTCATGGACTTTATTATTAACACGCCGGAAACTTAATAAAGATGCAGAATTAATAACATGATTGTGTATGAATTCTATATTAATTTCTAATGGATGACTTAGTGAAAGTCATCGATGCTCTAGTCGAAGATGAATAGTGGCAGAACAATATGTATTTCTTGCCTGAGAAAAATTTGGATTCTTTAATTTACGATTGCCCTGTTTTTCTTTTACTTTATTGCTATGGATACAGTGCCGTAATTCTCTAAAAAGTAACTGCTTTCTTTTAATTTCAAATCCTTTTGTTTCCGGCATTGTAGTTTTGGACCAGAGTTAAAATTCTGTGAACCATTCACATGCTCTTTCTACATCATTAGCATTTACAAATGCGTCTAATTTAAAGTTTGGTATCTCAAAATTTTCTTCTGTCCGAAACGGGGAAGATCATCAAAACTTTGAATTAGATAAGTATAATTCATGGGAAAAACTGGCTTTAAAATTTCCAGTAGTAACTCCCAAGAAAAAATCTATAAAAGGATAATGATAAATAAAAATATGCATACTAATAAGTTTTTTAGTATAATAAATATATCTATCAATCATAAAACTTATCGCTATTACAAGTTCTGTTGGTCGATTTTGTACTTCTATTGTAAAGTCTCTTTAGGGGGTAGGTACGCTCTTGGTATAGTAATACAAAATTGATTATGACAAACCTATAAAAATCAAAAAAAAAACTTTATTACAAACTAGTTTTTCAATGTTCTAAACACATAGACAAATACATCATATGGGCTGATTTATGGAATTGCCAATAACTTATAATATACTAATCTATTTTTGAACCAAAATGTTGGTCTCGATGAGATGGTTCTAATGAATCCAAAATCATCAAAATCCAATCACAGGATCCCAAGATAATTAAGTTTTGTATAATTTTACTATTAACTATTACTATGTAGACAATCAAAGTATGGATTGGTTTTACTATGTAGACAATCAACGTATGGATTGGTTTTCATATATGAAAACCAATCCATATGTTGATTGTCTACATAGTAAAAGTTAATATAAAATTATACAAAATCTTAATTATCTTGGGATCCTGTGATTGGATTTTGATGATTTTGGATTCATTAGAACCGTCTCATTGAGACCAACATTTTGGTAATAAAATTATTCAAAAATAGATTAGTATATCAAAAGTTATTGGCAATTCCATAAATCAGCCCATATGTATACAATGACAAGTTTTAGTTTGCTTTTTTTTTATTTATTGTGAAAATTTCTAACTTCAAACATATTATCCAGAACATTACTAGCCTCCATACTTGTAACTTGAGCTAAAACAGGACCCCGGACATCTCTCATATAGGTCATAACTGGATTTTGGCCAATTTTGACCTAATTTGCTGAAAACGACAAAATCTATTTATTTAAATAACTTTTGATCCAGTAATTAGAATTGAGTGAACTTTTTTTGTTAGATGCGCCTCACTGAGAGCTTCATTTTAAAAAAAAGTTCATTCAAATTGGACCACTGGATGCCAAGATAATTGCCAAAAACTGATTTTTTGCTTTTCAAATTTCGGGGTTTTTGCTGAAATGCATAACATATGACCTCTGTACTACATGTCCGGGGTCCTGCTAAAACGTAGGAAAGTTTCGCAATTAAAAGAATGTAAAATATTTATATACAGTAAATAGTGATGTACAAATTATGTCATATTCACATTCAATAAGCAATTTTTACACTCCGATTAACAGTAGAGGTAGAGGCGATTTTAATTTTTTTAGTATCTGACGTAACAACCCGTGCGTCGCTCTTTACCAATTTATATCGCTATTATTTTTACCTGTTCGTAAAACTTTAATTTTATTTTTTTCTCTTTTTAAATACTGTATTGAGCAACAATTCCAATGTTTTATTTGTTGCAACTATTAAAAAAAACTTCGAAACAACTTGTAGAGATCAGTTTTCGATAAAAAAACCTTTAGCATGTAGAACCAATTTGATGAACTATTTTATTGAAACTTTTAAACGACCTTACAAGGAAAAAAATAGGTTCGAATTTGAATCCAAAATTTAAAGAACTTTAAAAATGTTTCCTAATCTTCGCCCAACAATTAAAAATTAAAAATCTCCCAGTTATGAGAATTTTAAAAATTAAATAAAGTCTTCGCCAGCTATAAAAAATTTAAAACAACCTAACTAATTATAGTCTTCGCAGGTTATAAAACTTTAAAAATCGTTCGACCAACATAGCATAGCTTCTCCCAACTAAAAATTTAAATAACCTGACTAAATTAAGTTTTTCACTAGCTATAAGTATTTTAAAATATTCGACTAAATGTAGTATGAGGATCTAAAAACAACCTGACAAAATATAATCTTCGCTCTTATGAAATATAGTTCATTCACACGAGTATATATTTTCATATATTCCCGTGCAAATAAACTTTCAAAAAAGCACAAGTTGTTACGTCAGACCAATACGATAACTATAACTTATTAACAAACGAAAAATAATTATCTTAATTATAATGAAATAGTAATAAATATTTTTATTCTTCGAAAAGTTTAAGTAAAAATATCTTATTAATAAATTTTATGTTTAAATGCTTTAAAATTTGTAAGTTTTATATAATTTGATAATATCGAAATTATATGTACAGCACGTATACTTATGTACTGTACATTGAAAAATTTTAGATGAGCGTCAGGTTAGTTGATGGTCCATGATCGGCAACTTGCATAACCTGGCACACTCATACGTGCCAAACGGATGCTTCGATTATGCATAATAAAAATGTATTACGTAAAAATCGTTTAGTCCAGATTATGATCACAAAATTAAATCATGTCACGTTATAATGGTCCTCGGGGATGTAAATCCAGCATGATCAAGTCTGGGTCACGATCCCATTAGCAGAGCAAGAATCAGAGATTCCAAGTCACATGCACTACTGATGTCATGCGTGTCTTGGATGAATCGATTGATCGCCATAAAATAATACCCGAACTTATCATGTTTTTGCTCAAAATTTTTAGCATATTCTTAGTAGCATATACATAGTAGACTCTTAGATCATTGCTCAGCAATACTTGGCCTATATATTGAAGTTGCTATGAAAGTTTTTATAATATAAGGAATGATATGTTAGTCTTGCTAATAAAATAGGATAAATTTGTTAATGATCAATTATACATAACTTTACCACTAAATATACTTGGAGTGGTAAAATTATATCCGATACTTAACCAAAAATTGAGTAGCATTACGAAAGTCAAATTCTAAATAAGATCGCGTATTGCCCTAATGTTATTTCAGAAGTCGGTTATTAATTGTATGAAAATCCACATATATGTGTATATTGATAGGACCTTAATGTGATGGTTAGCGTTGTAATTGTAAATATTCATCAGATATACTAGCTTTAGTGTAAGCAACCCTTCAGCTAATAAATATCACTTATTTTACTCAACGTTACCCAGACTGTGTATTTTTAAGTTTCTAGATCCAGGACCCCATTCTCAAAATCAGAATTTATGCCCATGTTTTTGATGATATATTAATAATAACGCAATAATAATGTAATTAACATTTTTTTCCAGTATGTTCTGGCCTTTACTAACAGAGACAACGAATCAGATTCTAAGACATGAAATCTTAATCTTGTATAAAAACGATCCAAAAATCTTTAGTATACCGTTCTACTATTTTCTCTGTAATAATATCTCCAAAAAGGGGCACGGTGGAGTGGTCTGTCAACTAATTAAATCAAACCTATATGGAGTGTCGTCAACTAAAAGGGCCCATTTTTACATATGTCTTATTTTGAGATAATTGAGTTTAATCATTTGTTTTGATTTTCGGACTGATCCGGGATTAATCAAATTTCACGAGTTTTATTGGTTAAAGGTAACAGGTGACTATCGGGTAATCTCGTGATGTGTTGGCCCTACGTAGCCTCGTGTAATTTTTTCTTTTACATTATCTCGATTTTTTATTATGCAACTCAACTTTCGTTTATAATTAATAAAAAATGTCAATCATGTCAAAATTTATATGAATTTAATAAAAACTCATTTTTCAAAAAATTGTAAAAATGGGCCCTTTTAGTTGACGACACTCCATATGTGGACCCCAAATCGATCATCATAGTACAGATTTTTAAGTATTTTAGGTTACACAAAATACATATTACTTTTTAATATTAAATTATTGAAGAAAGTGAAAAATTTAACTCTTCTTGCTAAATTAATTTTTTGAAATAAAAAATAGGATAAACCCGACCAGAAAAATATGTACCTAAATTTGTCGTGTGTGTTTTTGTGGTAGTATTTAGGATATAGTATTTTTTTTTAATAATTTGTAAATATTATATGTTAGGGTGAAACCCGCACAGCTAGCTAGTAAAACCCGCTTTGATCATAGGGTTTGGGTGAAATCTGCGTTAGCATAGTGTGTTTTATAGATTAACGCGGATTTCATCCTCATGTGATCTGCATAGCGGATTTTACTAGCTAGCTGCGCGGGTTTCATCCTGTCGTAATATTATTACGGTACATATTAGGTTTATAGAAGTCAATTCGTAAATAACCCGAATTTTATCTTTTGTTAATGTTATTTCTAAATTTGTCACGAGAGTTTAAATTACCATTTGTAATCTATCGATTAATATATTTATTTCGGTTAATAAATTAATAAATTAATAAGTGGATAGCAAAATTGTATGGAGAAAGTTATCTAAAGACATTGAAAATCGTAACTCTAACAAAAAAAATGGTCAGACATCCACAGGTAAAAGGTAGTCCTTGTCAAGACCTACAAAAGTTATACTTTTTTCTGTGATACTTATCGATAATCACCAAAAGTGCTGTGACGTATCATGGCGCAGCCGCAATATATAATTTTTAGCTTCTATTATTATTATTGTTTTGAAGCACCATTATCTGTTATATACATCACTTTGTAGATTTTTTTTCTGATGACATGATCCAAGGTCTTTTTTTAAAAATTAACAGTAATCGTATGTATATGCTGCTGCTGCGCCATGACGTCACAAAGGATTGATTAATCATTTGTAGAGATGCAATGCAAGGAAATGTTTTGCCATTAACAATCGGCAAGAAACATTTGATTGATGTGGGTTCTTAACAACAAATTTAGCAATATTCAAGGAAATTTGCTATAGTTCTTTTGGTCAAGTTTAGTAAATTTGAGATTGTTGTGATAAAATGGTTAAAGGATATTCAAAATAGATCTAATTGTGTGATTGTACGCATTTCATCAGTTTTTGATCAGTTCAAGCTTTCGAAAATGGTTAAAGGATATTCCAAGTAGATCTAATCGTGTAATTATGTGTTTTTGATCAGTTCAATTATTAACCATTTCGAATTTTTCTTTTTTGTATGCATTTCGAAAATGGTTAAAGGATATTCAAAGTAAATCTAATTGCATTTTGAATCTTTTTTTGATCAGTAAAGTTAACGCTTAATTGTATGCATGTATCATTATATCAAAATTATAAGCAAATTATTGCGTTTGTCTTTTTTTTTTTTTGGGCAGTATGTTTGATGCTTAATTGTATGTATTTCGAATTTTGTATCAATTTGTCTAAAGTTTTTTTTTTAATCAGAAAATTCAACACTTTATTGTATACATTTCGAATAAATTGTCAAGCATTTTTTTTATTGATTGTTGAAACTTATAAACAGGAAATGCAAATGTTAGTACAACTAATTTTTTGCTCACTATTTGTAATCGCGATGCCTAAATTTTCAAAAAAATGTCGCCAAATGATACAATTAACAGCCAAACGTGAAAAAACAAAAAAAATTAAAAAAAATAACAAATTTCCTTGAATGTCTCGATAACGAAAATTTCAATAGTGTTTTAAATTTCATATATTGTATTAAAAATCAAAAAACACTATATATTCCTACAACCTCTGAAAATAATCTTGTCGGGCTTATTCAAAGCTTAAGCAATGAAGAAAAAAAAGATGCAATCAAACTGTTAGACAATATGAGATATCCAAAAGGAAAAAATCAAGGAAAAATTATATCACAGTATTTACAACAGCAATTGGTCGAAGTAATTTCTAATTCTCTTTATCGGCTACAATCAAGTTATACTGCTTTGCAGAAGGAATGTAATCAGCTTCAATCTCAGAATAAAAAACTAATTAAACAAAATCAAACCTTAATCACAAAGACTAAATCACTCGGATCGCAAAATCGTCACTTTAAAGAAAAAACATCTCATCAAATATCCGCAATACGTTCCTTGGTATCTAGATCTAAAAAGTTTTCAGCAGATAATTTTAGAAACAAGTTAAAGAACTTTTTAAATCAAATAATCAGCATTATTCTCCAGACATAATCTGGCTTACGACCAAATTAGCACAAGTTGGCCAGGTTTCAATACGTTCAACTGTTGAGTGCACAAGATTGATTTACGAATTTTTGACAGAAGAACCTCCAAAAGGTTGGCTTTCAAGAGGGCGGGTCACAACTTGGCATAAACAAGTCTCGGAATTAGCTATTTCCAACTTAGCTAAAAATACTTAACAAACAAGCGTTTTTGGTATTTCTGCTGATGAATCAACCCATGGTCAGGATAAAAATCTCATAATCTGTTTTATGTATTGGGACAAGGAACAAAATTATCCAATAGCTAGTATGGTTAGCTTACAAATTATAAAAAGGTGTAATGCAATTGCAAAATCAGTTATTGATATTTGTCATAGATATCAACTTAACACGCAAAAGTGTGCTACATGGCTTACTGATAATACTGTTTATATGTCAGGACATGTTAATGGTGCCATTGTTAAATTCAATAAATTAGCTAACTCGAATTCTATCCGAATTGGATGTGGATTACATATAATAAATATAGTTTTTACTAATTTCGAAAATGAAGCTTTTGGGTGCATATCTGGGTTTTCAAGAAAACCCCATCCATTTAATCTTCTATATATTACCTGGCATCTTCATAACGGCTATGGAAATAATAACAGCGGTGCTCCAATGAATATCAAATCTGATTATATTCAAGATCTCTATAAAGCCCTTATCGGATATTGCCACTCACAGTATCAAATGCCATTACAAACCCACTGGGGATATGAATTGCGTACAGCCGAACAGTATTTGGAGAGAAGAGAGTCACACCTTCAATTTGCAGAATGGTTTATCAGAACATTAAAATCCTACCCTAATGCGACTCCATCATATTTAAACAATTGGCGTCTATTTCATACCTGGTTAAATGATAAAAAACTAAACATTCAATTAAAATGTTTAGTAAAGTTTGGTAATCATTTCTTTAATCCTTTAATGGAATTTATTGTCGGTCAAGATAATGTTCCACGAATATTTAATGGTAAAGACTGGATTAACTTGCCTCCTGGACGACGTGCCCATGAAATACCGGATAAAGTTTAGGAATGGTTAGATTTCCTAACAGATGCTACGAATAACTTTGATATATTTTTTTCAGAAGAATTACTTGAGGCGCTTGAATTGTTAAATGAGATAGAGTTTGGAGAGATATTCGATTCATTAGAAAAGGGAATGAAAAAAGCACTATTACATTTTGAAAAATGGATAGTTCAATGGCTCAAATTACCTTTATCAGTTTGTCGTTTAGGAGGAAATTATGCACAGTCTTTCACTAGAAGTTTTCGACATGTTATCTTGAATCTTCCGACAGTTTTTGAGCCATCTAAACGAGAAGCAATATACATACGCCAACTTGAAAATGATTTGAAAGAAAATATTTCAAATGATTTCGGATTAAAACTTTCTATACTTCAGATCCCAATTTTCGTGAACAATTTAATAACTTTAGGGTCTACGTATAGGTTTGATTTAATTAGGCACGGCTAATAAAACAATAAAAAAACTAGGCATTTGCCAGCCTCCGGCTAATTCTCCCAAGAACAAAACAACGTACCTGTAATTTTTTTCGAAAATAAGATGTCGGTATCACAATAGCCTAATTAATTTGTTTGTACGTTACCCCCGCACTCGTGTATCTATACTAATATCTTTTTTTCCCGTTATAGATGTCTTCGATCAATGTTTCAGAAATTGCACCATTTTTAAAAGTATTCGTTCGCCAAGAATTAATTTATTTACCGTAGTTTGTTCTAAAATACATTCGTCTTTCACAACATAAGGCGGTTGATCTGTTGAAGTAACAAAACAGGAAGATCAAATTTTAGTAACGGGTAAAAATAAATTACATACTGTCCAATGTTACATAATGGAAACAAGATCGACACGAATAAATTAAAAAATCCTTATGAGGTTTATCGTTATGCATAATTTGTTTGTTAAATGAACCACAAATACAACTGCGCATATTAACTTTAATAAATGTACATTTCGATAGTGCTCGTACCCGGATAACTTTTTATCCGAAGGTTGTAACCTTTAACAAAATTTAATAACCGGTTTTATATCCTATTCAAATAAAAGGATAACGGTTATATCCGGATAAGATATTTATATGATTGTTGATTTATATATACAGTATTATATATACAGTATTAATGCATAAATCAAATAAAGTAACTCTATAATAATAAAGTAAAAAAAAAATTAGAAAAATAAATAAATAAATAAATAAAAACGAATAAAAATGAATCACTATATGCTCAACTAAATATTAAATGCTAACTTTTCATACATTAAAAGAATAGTTCTAATATTCATATATATTTAACAATGTAATTAATAATTTTTACATTCCCTGCGTAGAACGCATCCACATTTATTTTTCGGCAACTGGTCGGGTGTCATGTCTAGAAGATAATTACTAAATTTTTTTTAAACATAAATTTATCTTTTTCGACATAAAAAACTTGCATCCCCTAGTTATTCCTATTTTGTTTAGGCATGAGAAGTTCTTCTGTTACGCCAATACAAAAAAATAATGACGAAACAATAAAAGAATAATCTTTATATTGTAACGAATTAAAAAATTTAATTTTTAATATTGTAAACATTTTCCTTATTTGTATTATTCCCCGATGTAGATAATTCATACTAAATTAGTAACAATGGTGGCTTAATAATATGAATCTGATTGCGGGCGTATTACACATGAAAGTGGCTACGTAGCGTAGTCGTTTAAACCTGTTAGGCCAAGGTAGGCTTGAACAGCTCACTAAGTAACGTAGTGGTAACTAAGTAGTGGTAGCTAAGTAACGTAGTAATAACTAAGTAACGTAGAACTTCAAAATGTATATAAAGGCCTCGAGTTCAAGGCCAAGAAAGGGGAGGAAGTTTCTTGGGATGTAAATTAAGTTCTACCATTGTTTAATTATGTTCTTATCAATGTAAATAAGGCTTCCCTTATTATTATTAAATAAATCATACCTTTCTTTGAATACCGAAATTATACTTATCTTTGAATTCGACTTGTAACTTTAATAACCCTTTTCGTAACTCAATTCGACGGACTGAATTGACTTGTAACCTCGAATCGGCTTTATTAAGACTCGAATTCGATACCGTTTTGGTTAATTCTTCGAAGTTATACACATGATGCATATCGGCCTACCGATAGGTTTATAGAAAATCTTTAGCTTAGATATTTATTTGATAAACGTTGTTTCTTATAGTTTTACCAGTATTGGCTGGTTCATTTAGAAGTCATTATATCCTTCCCGGAAGTCTCCTGCACCTGTGGGAAATTCTTACACCTCTACATCGACACCCTAAACTCCGTGATACCTATTTCGATCCCACCAACCCTCTACATAACCTATATATCCGCCTCTAATCGTACCCCGTGACCTATATATCCTCATATTTATATCTCTCTCACCGTACACGGTTGGAGAGTAAATTGGCACTATTGTCTATATTGTTTTACCCGCTCTCCCAATCAACCGTTACAATATATATTAATGAAAAAAAATCAATGTAATTATTAATAAGTAATTAACATCAGTAATTTATTACATTGCTGTGCATTTCACAATCGATGAAAATCGAGAAAGAACGCATGTTCATTCAGAATTAAATTCAGAAATGATGTGGAACAATAAAGTAATTATTATATGTCAGGGTGAAACCCGCGCAGCTAGCTAGTAAAACCCGCTTTGATCATAGGGTTTGGGTGAAATCCGCGTTAGCATAGTGTGTTTTATAGGTTAACGCGGATTTCACCCTCATATGATCTGCATAGCGCGGGTATCACCCTGTCGTATTATTATCAGTAATTTATTACATGATCTGCATACAAGATGAAAATCGAGAAAGAACACATGTCAATTCAGAAATCAGTAATTTATTACATGATCTGCATACAAGATGAAAATCGACATGTCAATTCAGAAATCAGTAATTTATTATCTGCATACAAGATGAAAATCAGAAAGAACACATGTCAATTCAGAATTTACGTAAATTCAGAAATGATAGTATTCTGTACTGTGTAAAGTATGTAATAAAAACATAAGTAAGTACTTACTTTCATATATATAATATAATAATTATTATTATACTTACAAAAAAACTGAAAGCCAGTATAAGTTTAAAAGTGTAATTGATTTATATCACCTATTAAATAAATATAATAAACAAACGAAATATTAAAATCATGTTCTTATTTAAAATACATTAAATTTACCTCAATAATTTATCTGTTTATCAGTTTTATAATTCGGGTATCCGGATAGCCTAACAGTTAACCGGTTATTGTACCCTAGAGTACGACCACTTACGATTAAAACTTTATTAATATATTTTTTGCATTGTTACATTTTGGTCTTTGATCACATCTGTATCTGTAAACTCGAGTTCACAGGTGCAGTAATAATGTGTTAGAAAACACTATTAAAAAGAGCATATAAAAAGTTCAATTTTTTGTACTTACCCCTTCAGAGATTTGTTTAAATAATCTTACATGTAAATCATTGACAATTTCAAAGGAATATTTATATACTAATTGCACGCGATCACATCAACCCAGTCCACAACGGTATGTCATATAACATTCGTTGAGGAGCACTAAGGGGACTTAGGATGCAACGGCATATATCAAAATCCAATACCAAATAGTAATGGCAATATCTGCAATCACATCAACCCAGTCCACAACGGTATGTCAAATAACATTCGTTGAGGAGCACTAAGGGGACTTAGGATGCAACGGCAGATATAAAAATTTATGTACCCTTACTATATTAGGAATTGAACTGATTCTTCAAAGGAATTGAATAAAACCAGAGATATGGTAGATACAAGATATGTAAGAAGAAAATGTTGATATTTGTATTTTTATTAATTTTAGTTGTAAAGAATAAATTTGTATGATGATCTCTAGTTCTTTTTGCCTTGATCGGCGAAGAATCACCTTCAAAAATTCTTTTACTTCTTGCTAGGGCTCTGATCTGATGAAACTTTAATTTACTGGCTTTTACCCTTACCTATATATTTTGATAAGCAATATAGATATTGGCAAGAAAGTTTAAGCAAACTCTTTTGAAAATAAAACGAATATATACCTTGAATGAGTAAACAATTTTAATTGCATATAATAGATCTTGAATGCTACTACCTTCTCTTCCTTCAAATGATGGTAAACGAAATTCCTCTAACAGATACGAGCACATGAAATATTGGGAAGCTTGAAAACTACCCCAGAACTGAAAATGATTTCCAATTCCTCTTATTCCGAAAAATTCAAGATCACTAATGTTTTCCTTTGCATCTTCTGGCAATGTAAGTGCTTGCATTGCTGACATTATTGAGAACCCCTTAAGCAATACGTCTAAATTCTCACAATTGTTTTGGTTTTCAGCTTCATGATAATTACCGAAGCCACCTTTCAGTTCAACCCAAACATTCTCAAATTCTTCATCATCATCAAGTCCATCTACACGAGTTTTTGCCTTTATTTTTGATAATTTCAATGCTTTATTGTAGTTAGAGACTATTTTTTCTGCATTTGATTCAATTTCGCCTGGTTTTACTGGTCTCAATGGCACGAGGAGTCAAGATGCTAACTGTGTTTTGATCCATTGCTCTCTCATCTCTTTTAGAAAAGTACCATCCTGCCATTGCATGATCCTACAAGAAAAATTGTTATTATATAATATAGCAAAAGAAAGACAAAGATGACACTTACACCCATTTTATAAGCTCAGAGGCCCATAAAATATCTCGCAATCGCTTGTCCAATAGATCAGAAGGAAGAGATGTTGGCCATTTTTTCTCCAGCGATGTCAAGGTCTGGCAAACAGAAAATTTTCTAAGATACAAAACTAATCGTATTCGACTCACAATTTCAAGAACTTTTATGGCATCCTCTTCGATCTTGGTCAGGCTGTATATCAAATTTAGATTGCCTGGTTCTAAGAGCTTCTTTTTGTCCTCTTCTCCGAACATATTTATTAGCATTTGTTCATCATCCTTCGTTGAAAACGCATTTTTCAATTTATGGTTTGTTAAAAATGGAATTATGCTCTTGTCCCAATGGTCATTACTTATTTGTGATGTACAGTCTGTATCTGAAAAGTTAAAATGGCCACGTTTAATTATACCAATTTCCTTTAGATTATTACTCAAGTTTATACCGTTCATTATCCAATCTTTTCCCATATGTGAGTATTCAGCGTGAGGGGGAATTTCATCAAGATAACATGAAAAATCTTTGGTTTGTGTATTACTATTATTATAGACTTCGACAGGATGTGTACTTGATTCAGCTTCCTTTTGCTCATCGTTTTCATTTTCTCCTTAATTATTCGCTTCTTTATCCAAATGATTAAGAACATTTTTGTGAACAACTTTAGTGGCTAAAGCGAGTCTTTGGTTTGCCATGTTTAACGTTGTCTCTGTAGTTATCTTTTCTTTAACCTTTTTCTCTTTTCTCGTAAAATAAAGTTCTATCTTATTGTTTGTAAAAAAATCATTTCGCATCAAATATCCCTTAACAACGCTACCAACTTTAGTATCATCACGTAATGATTCTAATACTTTTCAAAGTGCATCTATACTATCCGATAAGGAAGTATAACTGAAATACGAATAAAAGTTTTTAGCAACTAATGAACTATATGTTAAATGCTGGTAAACATATTGATGTTCTGTAAGTCGATTTTCCATTGTACTGTAGCGTAGTGATTTATAAAGACCAGACGCGAAAACGTATATTTTTTAAAGTGAACAAGGTTCGATTGGCAGAGGATGCAGTTAGGACCCCGAACAATATATATAGAGGTTACATTGAAATTTTGGCTAAAAAGGTTACTTTTTTACAAAGATGTTATATTTGAAAAGTGGATATTGGTCAAAAGGTTACATTTAAAAGTGGATAAAAGCTTTTAATGTTATATTGTTAAAAGTGGATAAAATTAATAAGTTTTAAATAGGCTATATTTAAAATTTGGATAAAAAAAAATTTTTTTAAAAAAATCTTTTTTTGAGAAAAATTTTTTTTTAGAAAAAATTTTTTTTAAGAATAATTTTTTTTTGAGAAAAATTTTTTTGAGAAAAATTTTTTTTTTGAGAAAAATATATTTTACAAAAAATTTTTTAAAAAAAAATTTTTTTTGAAAAATTTTTTTAAAAAAAAGTATTGTTATATTTGATAATTGGTTAAATTTTATTAAATATTAAAGCTTATATGTAAAATATGGTTAATTAGCTCTGATAAAAAGTGGATAAAAATTTTTAAAAGTTTATATTAAAGCTAATGTAACCTCTATATATATTGTTCGGGGTCCTATGCAGTTGCAGGGAGCTATTCAGGCATGTGACAGGAAAAAATTGGGGGAAAGGCATATAAAGAAAGGATGAGGGTTAACGATGTAATGGGAGATATGATTGGTTAATAAAAAATAAGGTCATAAATAAAAAATGTGTATACGAGTCAACTTATTATTAATAAAAAAATAACAGAGATAACTACAGATATACTGAGTAAAAATACAGTGTAAAATTGCATGTTATATAACTGTATAATTATTCTATATTTAATTTAATGATTAGAGAAAAATAATATTAGTAATATTATTTAGTTTGTTATTCGGAAATTAATATGAAAAAAAATGAATAAGGTAGTTAGGTACGGAATTGTTTCAGCTTATTTTAAAAAGTATTTCGTGGAGTCATTTATATGTTTCGTGAATCATTTTATTGTACATAAATGTTATTAATTCATTTCATCGGCAGTAAGTAGTTGGAAGATTGTGAAAGCGGTGGTATTTTGTAGGGTAATGTAAGGTAAGTTATATTGGTCAAATTGAAATGTCAAAATATAATCATGATATAATTTTTGAATTATTTCATTAATTATAAAGTATTAAAAAATGATTTAATTTTTTGTAGAGCAGAAGGCTTGGTTTCTAATTTTAAGTGATTATGTTTTGTGATTGGGAAATGTAGGGTAATACGTAGAAAAAGTATATTGTGAACATTTCGGGTGATCATCTATGCAGGTTTAAACATTGGTATGGTAATAGGATGTGGTTAAAATAGAATATGGTATAAAGGCAAAAAGAATAAAGGTAGAGTAAAAGTAGGTGAATTAAAATAGAAGAAAAAATTGGGGATGTTCACTTTTCGCGGATGTTATTTGATATTTGTGGTGTAAGTGTGAAACATTATTATGCAGGTTTATACATCACAGCATTAATATAATAGTTAAGGTTGCATTAATTACATGACTATGCTTTTTTCTGAAAGAAACTTGTTTAGAATAATGAACAAGGTAAAGCGTCGCGCTAATCCTGTGAGCCTTGTGCTAGCTAGCTGTTACATAAGATACGATAAATTAGATAATTATGAACATGCACATATGTACGGCATGAATAATAATGTAAAAATTTGTTGAAAAAAGATTTTATATATCAAAACACCTATTCAGAACAATGCAAACAGCGTAGCACAAATATGAAAGCATTTTTTTTTTGCGTTAAAAAAAACTTTATATGAAATATTTCTTGCGACGCTTAATCTATTTTCTGAACAAATGCTATATTACGTGATTTTGTATAATTGGTCGATTGCACATTCTAACTTAAGGCGAAAATATCAATCGTTCTTCTTTCTCGTCCAAGCACAATCTGACCGCTCGCTAAGGATTGGAATCCTATAATTTTCCCTATAAATGCATTAGATTCGTACTAACTAATTCAAAAATAAGCTGCCTCTTCCCAATTTCTAATACAAACTATCTAAAAGTAACTTATTTTCGAATGTAATAAATTTTTAGTTGATCACGAATAATCATTGCATAGTAAATTCTAAATTTTACTGTCTAAATAGTTTATTAGTGCTAAAGTAAACTTATTCACGAAATCAAGATACAAGTACTCTGAAATTTTTAATTAAATCGGGTAATATATCACCTGCATATACAATACGTATCATTATCAAATGTTTCATACGAAGAGTACCGATCTTTATACATCCCCGATGTTTTTTCTTATTTTTGTTCCCCTACTTTTACTTTACCTTCTTTCCTTCGTTCCTATATATGCCTCGGTATTCAATTTTTACTACCTTCTGTCACGTCATTAAACCTCATTCTTACGTTATACACTCTATCTTTACCTTTGTTCCCGTCGATTTTCTTCCATCACCTAACTAAATAACTCCCTGCAACTTCATCTACCATTCGAACCTTCATAAATATCACATCTCCATGCTTCAGAATTATACATAACATAATTTACAAAATGATGCACGATAAAAACATATACTTATGATACATAGACTCAGTACGCATTAATAAAAATATATTTCAAAAGCTTTTTTCCTTTTATGAAAAAAAATTAGTTTATTACTTTAAAAAGAACAATTGTTTCTCACATGTATCCCCTTTTACTGTAATTTCTTATTAATTAACGTTAACTTGTAACCCAGCATAAATATTTACTTATTGATGCAAACCCGAAAGAATAATCACCTAATGTAATTCAGGGACGTTTTCCAAATTTTTACACTAATCCAAAGATTTCCAAACTTTTAAATTTTTTTCGATTTTTAAGAGCGCATGTGATCTGACTAATAAAAATAGGTCTTTATGCATATGATTTGACCAATAAGATTGTGTTTGTGAATCATCCTAGCGTCACCACCCTAAAAAATTTCTGAATTAAAAATCATAGCCAAATTTTTTTTGAGTAGTGATTCTAACTTGCTTTTTTTTCAAAACTCTAATAGTTTAAAATCTTTTATTAATATATTATACAGTATTGTCCTACCAATGTAGTAACTGGCAACAAAATTATTTATTTGTGAATGCAAATAATGAGTTTTGATATATAAAATCTTTTTTCAACAAATTTTTACATTATTATTCATGCCGTACATATGTGCATGTTCATAATTATCCTAATTTATCGTATCTTACGTAACAGCTAGCTAGCACAAGGCTCACAGGATTAGCGCGATGCTTTACCTTGTTCATTATTTTAAACAAGTTTCTTTCCGAAAAAAGTATAGTCATGTAACTAATGCAACCTCAACTATTATATTAATGCTGTGATGTATAAACCTGCATAATAATGTTTCACACTTACACCACAAATATCAAATAACATCTGCAAAAAGTGAACATCCCTAATTTTTTCTCCTATTTTAATTCACCTACTTTTACTCTACCTTTATTCTTTTTGCCTTTATACTATATTCTATTTTAACCACATCCTATTACCATACCAATGTTTAAACCTGCATAGATGATCACCCGAAATGTTCACAATATACTTTTTCTACGTATTACCCTACATTTCCCAATCACAAAACATAATCACTTAAAATTAGAAACCAAGCCTTCTGCTCTACAAAAAATTAAATCATTTTTTAATACTTTATAATAAAAGAAATAATTCAAAAATTATATCATGATTATATTTTGACATTTCAATTTGACCAATATAACTTACCTTACATTACCCTACAAAATACCACCGCTTTCAAAATCTTTCAATCCCTAATCTATTTTCTTAATAACTTACTTATTATTCTAATAACAACTACTTACTGCCGATGAAATGAATTAATAACATTTATGTACAATAAAATGATTCACGAAACATATAAATGACTTCACGAAATACTTTTTAAAATAAGCTGAAACAATTCCGTATCTAACTACCTTATTCATTTTTTTCATATTAATTTCCGAATAACGAACTAAATAATATTACTAATATTATTTTTTTCTAATCATTAAATTAAATATAGAATAATTATATAACATGCAATTTTACACTGTATTTTTACTCAGTATATTTGTAGTTATCTCTGTTATTTTTTTATTAATAAGTTGACTCGTATACACATTTTTTATTTATCAAATCCATGACCTTATTTTTTATTAACCAATCATATCTCCCATTATATCGTTAACCCTCATCCTTTCTTTCCTCTGCCTTGTTCACTTTAAAAAATATACGTTTTCGCATCTGGTCTTTATAAATCACTACGCTATAGTACAATGGAAAATCGACTTACAGAACATCAATATGTTTACCAGCATTTAACATATAGTTTATTAGTTGCTAAAAACTTTTATTCGTATTTCAGTTATACTTCCTTATCGGACGGTATAGATGCACTTCGAAAAGTATTAGAATCATTACGTGACGATACTAAAGTTGGTAGTGTTGTTAAGGGATATTTGATGCGAAATGATTTTTTTACAAACGATAAGGTAGAACTTTATTTTACGAGAAAAGAGAGAAAGGTTAAAGAAAAGATAACTACAGAGACAACGTTAAACATGGCGAACCAAAGACTCGCTTTAGCCACTAAAGTTGTTCACAAAAATGTTCTTAATCATTTGGATAAAGAAGCGAAAAATTTAGGAGAAAATGAAAACGACGAGCAAAAGGAAGCTGAATCAAGTACACATCCTGTCGAAGTCTATAATAACAGTAATTATCTTGATGAAATTCCCCCTCATGCTGAATACTCACATATGGGAAAAGATTGGATAATGAACGGTATAAACTTGAGTAATAATCTAAAGGAAATTGGTATAATTAAACGTGGCCATTTTAACTTTTCAGATACAAACTGTATATCACAAATAAGTGATGACCATTGGGACAAGAGCATAATCCCATTTTTAACAAACCATAAATTGAAAAATGCGTTTTCAACGAAGGATGATAAACAAACGCTAATAAATATGTTTGGAGAAGAGGACAAAAAGAAGCTCTTAGAACCAGGCAATCTAAATTTGATATACAGCTTGACCAAGATCGAAGAGGATGCTATAAAAGTTCTTGAAATTGTGAGTCGAATACGATTAGTTTTGTATCTTAGAGAATTTTCTGTTTGCCAGACCTTGACATCGCTGGAGAAAAAATGGCCAACATTTCTTCTTTCTGATCTATTGGACAAGCGATTGTGAGATATTTTATAGGCCTCTGAGCTTATAAAATGGGTGTAAGTGTTATCTTTGTCTTCCCTTTGCTATATTATATAATAACAATTTTTCTTGTAGGATCATGCAATGGCAGAATGGTACGTTTCTAATAGAGATAAAAGAGCAATGGATCAAAACACAGTTAGCATCTCGACTCCTCGTGCCATTGAGACTAGTAAAACCAGGCGAAATTGAATCAAATGCAGAAAAAATAGTCTCTAACTACAATAAAGCATTGAAATTATCAAAAATAAAGGCAAAAACTCGTATAGATGAACTTGATGATGATGAAGAATTTGAGAATATTTGGGTTGAACTGAAAGGTGGCTTCGGTAATTATCATAAAGCTAAAAACCAAAACAATCGTAAGGATTTAGACATATTGCTTAAGGGGTTCTCAATAATGTCAGCAATGCAAGCACTTACATTGCCAGAAGATGCAAAGGAAAACATTAGTGATTTTGAATTTTTCGAAATAAGAGGAATTGGAAATCATTATTAGTTCTGGGGTAGTTTTCAAGCTTCCCAATATTTCATGTGCTCGTATCTGTTAGAGGAATTTCGTTTACCATCATTTGAGGGAAGAGAGGGTAGTGGCATTCAAGATCTATTATATACAATTAAAATTGTTTACTCATTCAAGGTATATATTCGTTTTATTTTCAAAAGAGTTTGCTTAAACTTTCTTGCTAATATCTATATTGCTTATCAAAATATATAGGTAAGGGTGAAAGCCAGTAAATTAAAGTTTCATCAAATCAGAGCCCTAGCAAGAAGTAAAAGAATTTTTGAAGGTGATTCTTCGCCGATCAAGGCAAAAAGAACTAGAGATCATCATACAAATTTATTATTTACAACTAAAAATTAATAAAAATACAAACATCAACATTTTCTTCTTACATATCTTGTTTCTACCATATCTCTGGTTTTATCCAATTCCTTTGAAGAATCAGTTCAATTCCTAATATAGTAAGGGTACATAAATTTTTATATCTGCCGTTGCATCCTAAGTCCTCTCAACGAATGTTATATAACATACCGTTGTGAACTGGGTTGATGTGATCGCGTGCAATTAGTATATAAATATTCTTTTGAAATTGTCAGTGATTTACATGTAAGATTATTTAAACAAATCTCTGAAGGGGTAAGTACAAAAATTGAACTTTTTATATGCTCTTTTTAATAGTGTTTTCTAATACATGATTACTGCGCCTGTGAACTTGAGTTCACAGATATAGATGTGATCAAAGACCAAAATGTAACAATGCAAAAAAATATATTAATAAAGTTTTAATCGTATCGAAATGTAGTGGTCGTACCCTAGGGTACAATAACCGGTTAACTGTTAGGCTATCCGGATACCTG